>JBBDGP010005865.1:0-33605 GCA_037952835.1 Lithobates septentrionalis | reverse complement strand
AAAATAAAAGATTTTAATCTAATATATAAAAAATGCTTACAAAACATCAAAATAACAGCATAAAAAGTGATCACTGAAAGAGTAAAAGCAATATGGGAAGCATGTATAGCAATGCCTACGCGTTTCGACCTAGTGGTCTTCAACTGGGGCATAACATTGCATAGATAGATAGATACATAGATAGATGTATATGTATCTATCTAGTGTAATTGCCCATAAGAGGCGAATGAACACCACCCTCTAACTCAAAACCAGAAGTCAGAGCCCCGGAATGAGTTCCATGCCTCATTATGGGAACCAATCCATGGCGTGTAAGCCATCCACATGTGATCGAATGGTCCAATGACATCTGAGGCCAGACACATGACCTCTCCCTAGTCATGGTGGCGACACATGATCACGGCGTAATGACCTCACTCCACGTGTTGCCCTCAATCTAAGCATCGTGATCTCCATGACTGCGCATCAAGGCTGTGACGTCAGGCGCTACAGACGGGCCGCGAGGTCTGAATAACCCAGCTCAAGGCTCCGAACGTCCCAACGAACACCACGTTGGAAACGAGCGGAGCACATGACCGCCACGTGACACACAAGCCCGACCCAGTTAGCGTCACTGCACATCATAGCGTCACTACGTGTAGAGATGCAGCCAATAAGCTCACAACTGACACAACAAGGCGGGGACTGCCTCATTGTGGATGGTCAACCAGCCTGACAATGGGAGGAACATATGTGGATCACCTAGGTTTGGGGACAACATAGTAACCCCATATGTGTGTTAAATAAAAATGATATATAAACAACCCATGTATCAAGGCATATGATGTCTACATATATATAATAACATGGAGGATGAATATTTGGTGAATCTGTTGCCTGTTACCTGCTGTGTTATACAGTCATCATTACATTCACATCACTTTCACCATTCGTCACAAAGGATAACACTTCAGTCATTTCAGTGGACTTCCATTTATGATCTTATTTTGTTTTTGTTCAACAGGATTTGGACTTTATGATGTTACATAGTTACATAGTAGGTGAGGTTGAAAAAAGACACAAGTCCATCAAGTCCAACCTATGTGTGTGATTATGTGTCAGTATTACATTGTATATCCCTGTATATTGCGGTCATTCAGGTGATTATCTAATAGTTTCTTGAAGCTATCAATGCTCCCCGCTGAGACCACCGCCTGTGGAAGGGAATTCCACATACTTGCCGCTCTTACAGTAAAGAACCCTCTACGTAGTTTAAGGTTAAACCTCTTTTCTTCTAATTGTAATGAGTGGCCACGAGTCTTATTTAAACTCTCTTCTGCTAAAAAGTTTTATCCCTATTGTGGGGTCACCAGTCCGGTATTTATATATTGTGGGGTCACCAGTCCGGTATTTGTAAATTGAAATCATATCCCCTCTCAAGCGTCTCTTCTCCAGAGAGAATAAGTTCAGAGCTCGCAACCTTTCCTCATAACTAAGATCCTCCAGACCCTTTATTAGCTTTGTTGCCCTTCTTTGTAGTCGCTCCATTTCCAGTACATCCTTCCTGAGGACTGGTGCCCAGAACTGGACAGCATACTCCAGGTGCGGGCGGACCAGAGTCTTGTAGAGCGGGAGAATTATCATTTTATCTCTGCAGTTGATCCCCCTTTTAATGCCAATATTCTGTTTGCTTTATTAGCAGCAGCTTGGCATTGCATGTCATTGCTGAGCCTATCATCTACTAGGACCCCCAGGTCCTTTTCCATCCTAGATTCCCCCAGAGGTTCTCCCCCCAGTGTATAGATTGCATTCATATTTTTGACACCCAAATGCATTATTTTACATTTTTCTACATTGAACCTCATTTGCCATGTAGTCGCCCACCCCATTAATTTGTTCAGGTCTTTTTGCAAGATTTCCACATCCTGCGGAGAAGTTATTGCCCTGCTTAGCTTAGTATCGTCTGCAAATACAGAGATGGAACTGTTTATCCCATCCTCCAGGTCGTTTATGAACAAATTAAATAGGATTGGTCCCAGCACAGAACCCTGGGGGACCCCACTACCCACCCCTGACCATTCTGAGTACTCCCCATTTATCACCACCCTCTGAACACGCCCTTGTAGCCAGTTTTCAATCCATGTACTCACCCTATGGTCCATGCCAATGCACCTTATTTTGTACAGTAAACGTTTATGGGGAACTGTGTCAAATGCTTTTGCAAAATCCAGATACACCACGTCTACGGGCCTTCCTTTATCTAGATGGCAACTCACCTCCTCATAGAAGGTTAATAGATTGGTTTGGCAAGAACGATTCTTCATGAATCCATGCTGATTACTGCTAATGAAATCATTCTTATTACTAAAATCTTGTATATAGTCCCTTATCATCCCCTCCAAGAGTTTACATACTATTGATGTTAGGCTAACTGGTCTGTAATTCCCAGGGATGTTTTTTTGGGCCCTTTTTAAATATTGGTGCTACATTGGCTTTTTTCCAATCAGCTGGTACCATTCCAGTCAATAGACTGTCTGTAAAAATTAGGAACAACGGTCTGGCAATCACCTGACTGAGTTCCCTAAGTACCCTCGGATGCAAGCCATCTGGTCCCGGTGATTTATTAATGTTAAGTTTCTCAAGTCTAATTTTAATTCCGTCCTCTGTTAACCATGTAGGTGCTTCCTGTGTTGTGTCATGAGGATAAACACTGCAGTTTTGGTTACTGAAGCCCCCCGATTCACTCGTGAAGACTGAGGAGAAGAATAAATTCAATACCTCTGCCATCTCCCCAGTGTTATAGTCACTATATATCATTGTTTCATCACGTTGTATTTTCATTTTTTCTTCACATTTGTACATATCTATTGATATGAAACATATTTCACTATCACAGTGATTTATACCCACAGGCGCTACACTTTTCTATTTTCACTTACCTTGACTTTGTTCTAGTGTTAGCAGCTGTATACATTTAATTATTTTTGTTTATTTTGGAGTTTAGCACAGCAATTTTTCACATATTTTCACTGCTTATAATAATTTCTAGCTCTCTTGGCCCCTCCTCCAATGCTCACCTCTAGGACTTCTCCAGATCCTCTCCCATCCTCTGGAACTCCTCACCCCAATCTGTCCGACTATCTCCTTCTCTGTCCACCTTTAGGTAATCCCTATAAAAAAAAACTTCTTTCTTCATGGAAGCCTATCCCTCCTCCACCTAACAGCTTCATTAATCTACTTCTCCTCTCACAGCTATTACCTTTTTGTTCCTCTCTCCCTTCACTATTAGACTCTTAACGCTTTAAGGAGCAGAACCCTCCTAACCCTTTTGTATTGCCACTGCCCTGTCTCCCTTAATGTAAAGCACTGTACACACTGTGGACACTCTATAAACCCTGTATAAGAATTTAGTAAAAGTGAAGAGATCCAGTGGAAGTCGGGGACCCCTCTAGTCCATCAGTTGCCTGTTCCCTCCAACTCACCTTTTCATGTATTTTGCAGAGGAGGTGCGCCGACTGGCCGCTGTGCGGGGAGACGTGACGGAGTCACTACTGGACAGGCGGGTGGAAGGGCTGAGACAGGAGATGTCGTGTGAACTGCGCCACCTCCAGGACATGGTGAGAGAGCCGCCACGGGTTGCCAGCCCATCCCTGCGATCCGCAAGCAGCATCCTACAGGAGGTCAATGAGCAGTAAGTTTGGAACACACATCAGTAGGATGTCAGAGCTTGCTTTTCTTCTTCTTCCTTCCTCCTTCCCTCTTCCTCTCTACGCTCACGCTTCTCCTCTCTTCCTTCTCTATTCCTCTCTTCCTTCTCTATTCCTCTCTTCCTTCTCTATTCCTCTCTTCCTTCTCTATTCCTCTCTTCCTTCTCTATTCCTCTCTTCCTTCTCTATTCCTCTCTTCCTTCTCTATTCCTCTCTTCCTTCTCTATTCCTCTCTTCCTTCTCTATTCCTCTCTTCCTTCTCTATTCCTCTCTTCCTTCTCTATTCCTCTCTTCCTTCTCTATTCTTCTCTTCCTTCTCTATTCTTCTCTTCCTTCTCTATTCTTCTCTTCCTTCTCTATTCTTCTCTTCCTTCTCTATTCCTCTCTTCCTTCCTTCTTCAGAAGCTTCTCTCTTTCTGTCTTCCTTTCCCATTCTCTTTTCCTTCCCTCTTCATCTCTTTCTGACCAACCACAAACTCTCATGTAAATTTTAGGAGGGACGTGCCTTCCCTCCCGCCGTTCCCCGGTGGTGTCTGCCTTCCCTTCCGCCGTTCCCTGGTGGTGTCTGCCTTAACTCCCGCCGTTCCCCGGTGGTGTCTGCCTTAACTCCCGCCGTTCCCCGGTGGTGTCTGCCTTCCCTCCCGCCGTTCCCCGGTGGTGTGCGCCTTCCCTCCCGCCGTTCCCCGGTGGTGTGCGCCTTCCCTCCCGCCGTTCCCCGGTGGTGTGCGCCTTCCCTCCCGCCGTTCCCCGGTGGTGTGCGCCTTCCCTCCCGCCGTTCCCCGGTGGTGTGCGCCTTCCCTCCCGCCGTTCCCCGGTGGTGTGCGCCTTCCCTCCCGCCGTTCCCCGGTGGTGTGCGCCTTCCCTCCCGCCGTTCCCCGGTGGTGTGCGCCTTCCCTCCCGCCGTTCCCCGGTGGTGTGCGCCTTCCCTCCCGCCGTTCCCCGGTGGTGTGCGCCTTCCCTCCCGCCGTTCCCCGGTGGTGTGCGCCTTCCCTCCCGCCGTTCCCCGGTGGTGTGCGCCTTCCCTCCCGCCGTTCCCCGGTGGTGTGCGCCTTCCCTCCCGCCGTTCCCCGGTGGTGTGCGCCTTCCCTCTCGGTGTTCCCCGGTGGTGTGTGCCTTCCCTTTCGGTGTTCCCCGGTGGTGTGTGCCTTCCCTCTCGGTGTTCCCCGGTGGTGTGTGCCTTCCCTCTCGGTGTTCCCCGGTGGTGTGTGCCTTCCCTCTCGGTGTTCCCCGGTGGTGTGTGCCTTCCCTCTCGGTGTTCCCCGGTGGTGTGTGCCTTCCCTCTCGGTGTTCCCCGGTGGTGTGTGCCTTCCCTCTCGGTGTTCCCCGGTGGTGTGTGCCTTCCCTCTCGGTGTTCCCCGGTGGTGTGTGCCTTCCCTCTCGGTGTTCCCCGGTGGTGTGTGCCTTCCCTCTCGGTGTTCCCCGGTGGTGTGTGCCTTCCCTCTCGGTGTTCCCCGGTGGTGTGTGCCAGTGCCTTCCCTCTCGGTGTTCCCCGGTGGTGTGTGCCAGTGCCTTCCCTCTCGGTGTTCCCCGGTGGTGTGTGCCAGTGCCTTCCCTCTCGGTGTTCCCCGGTGGTGTCTGCCAGTGCCTTCCCTCTCGGTGTTCCCCGGTGGTGTGTGCCAGTGCCTTCCCTCTCGGTGTTCCCCGGTGGTGTGTGCCAGTGCCTTCCCTCTCGGTGTTCCCCGGTGGTGTCTGCCAGTGCCTTCCCTCTCGGTGTTCCCCGGTGGTGTCTGCCAGTGCCTTCCCTCTCGGTGTTCCCCGGTGGTGTCTGCCAGTGCCTTCCCTCCCGCCGTTCCCCGGTGGTGTCTGCCTTCCCTCTGGAATTATGACATGTGCCCCTCCGTTGCTTTATTGCGGCATTTTTGTGTTTTGCAGTAAGCGGCTCCTTTGGAAGGAATATGAAAGTCTGCGCAGAGACACCGACTATCTGCACCAGAGATTACGTGAGTGTCGTCTGATGAGACTCTTGTGAGGGGTGGAGCTTGTTTGGTGGCCGGTTCTCTGTATCAGCTGGCTCATCCATTGGTTCTTTCTCCCACCAGGGCGGCAAGAGGACGACATTCTGCGGCAGATTTCAGATGGACAAGAGCTGAAAAGAGCGCAAGAAAGGAACGCCTGTGTGAGTAGGGGGGAGGGGGGGGCGCATTGTGGGGAAAATTCACCAACATTTATGGTGTGAAATTAAAGTGTTTCTATAGGAAAGAACAAAAATGTAATATAGTACAGCTTACCGGTCCTTACATGTGGTGGCTGCATTCGTTTCCATTTTTCAGACTTCTTTTCCTTTTTATTTTTATTCGGTCGTCCTGCCAGTAACACTTCCTGTCCTAAGGTGACAACACTCACTGCACTGTATGGAGTCACACTAGGCTGCTTTCCTGATTTGGACTACAAACCCCTCCTCACATCTGCTGGGTCAGGCAAGAAGGGGTTTATTAGTGTATTACGTCCGCAAACAACCGTGAGATGCCGGGGATCAAAACCATTGCCGGTTGTATTGTAAAGTTTAAGCTGCACACCATCTCCTTTTTATTTATTTATTATTTCCTTTTGCAATAAACTTTATTAATATCAGACAAGTGTGCAAAAAAAAAAAAAAAAGGAATCAGGGTCCCGCGCCTCTGACTGACAATATGGGTGTAAGACCATACTGTGGCCGAAAAATTATACGAGTGACCCTGCTGGCTCTTTTGGTCGCTTTTCTGGTACTAATAAAGTTTATTGTAAAATGAAAAAAACTGATGGGGGGAGATCCCAGAAAGATGAGGAACGCACGGCCGATCGCTGCCATTTGTGAATATTTTGTTGGTTATGTTATAATCTGGGTACATCTGTGCTGGAAAATCTCCAATAACAATTGGTCTTTGTGTTGCGCAGGCTCTGGAGGGGTTACTGAGCACCCATCAGATGCAGACGCAGGAGCTGAGCAGAACGCGGTCAGACACGCAGATCGTTCAGAGAGATCTACTGCAGATCAGGTAGCTGTGTAAAATCATCTTCCCTGTGTAGAGGGAAAAGTTCTTTTCACTTCAAAAATGATTTTTTTTTAAGTATATTCGATATATTGGACTTCACATTACTAGTGTGGGCAGGTTGATTTTTTTTTTTTTTACATCAGGTGTCCCCATCAGAGTCCCCCCTTACATCAGGTGTCCCCATCAGAGTCCCCCCTTACATCAGGTGTCCCCATCAGAGTCCCCCCTTACATCAGGTGTCCCCATCAGAGTCCCCCCTTACATCAGGTGTCCCCATCAGAGTCCCCCCTTACATCAGGTGTCCCCATCAGAGTCCCCTATTACATCAGTGTACCCCTATATATATCGGTTACCCCATCACAATGCCCCCTGTGTACTCGCAGCCCTCCTGGAATGAAGGCAGCGTCTCCTTCCTCTCTCCAGTCATGTGATAAGTCACATGACAAGAGGAGAGAGGAAGGACAGTCTGCCTTCATTCCTCAGTGCTGCACTGAGATGAGTTCTCAGTGTCGGCTGTCTATCGCCCCCTGCAGGCTGGAGGGGGGGAGAAAGCCTAATCCTTCCTCCAGCAAGTGTCAGCAGCTGCTCCTTGTGACAAGAATAAAGTAGAGATCACTCCCATCAGTGAGGAGCGGCATCCAGGAGTGCACCCCCCCCCCTCAACACAGCCTCGCTTGGCCCCACCCTTGTGCCAGCCCTGGGGGGGGGGGGTTCAATAGAAAATGAGATGAGTTTGTCGCTTTTTGTTCTCTGCATCAGAGATTTAAAAAAAAATTGGCGATTTTGAAAGCTGGGATTTCTTAATTTCCTGGTCTGTCTGCAGGTCAGCGATTGGAGATCTGAAGGAAGAGGTGAGAATTCTGGAAGGAAAAGTCTCTGTGAGACCCGCCAAAGCAGACCGAGCGGGTGAGTGCAATACTGAAATCCGGGAGACTGTTATCAATGTGGGTGTACACCCCCTTCCCAAATCTGGGGGGGGGGGCTACATGATGGAAATGGCTGTAACAGAAGGTTGGGGGTCAGAAATATACATGGAAAAAAATGCAGAAGGCCTTATAAAGGGTGAAATGTTGAGGGCGGAGTCACCCTCTGGCTTCTTTAAAGTGTTTCTCCCGCCAAAAACAAACATTTATATGTACAGATATATTCTGTCCGCCTTCTTCCTTCATTCATATCCCTGAACTATTACCAGTTCATCCTGCCAGTTTCCAGTAGAGAGCTGTATTTCCCCTGGAGGGCCGACAACGCTTTCTGCCAGCCATTGAAATCACCTTGGCGTTGTCGGTGCTTCCCTCATTCGCTGCAGTGATTAGAAACTCCGCCCACTTCAGCGTTGGTACTTCCCTCATTTATTGCAATGAGGAAGTCCCCGCCCACCTCAGCATTGTCTGTGCTCCCCCCCCCCCCCCCCCCCCAATTATTGCAATGAGTTAAGATCCAAACCCACCTCAAATTTGCACGTTCCTCTTTCAGTGTAATGATCCAAGTCCTCGCCTTCCTTGGTGGCATTTCACTTCCCTCGTTTATTGCAATGATTCCTCCCCACCTCATTGTTATCGCCACTTTCCATATTCATTGCAGTAATTAAAAATTTAATTCTGCATTTCAAGTCCCCGCCCACCTCAACATTGTCGTGTCTTCCCTCATTCATTGCAATGATCCAAGTCCCCTCCCACCTCAACATTGTCGGGTCTTCCCTCATTCATTGCAATGATCCAAGTCCCCGCCCACCTCAACATTGTCGGGTCTTCCCTCATTCATTGCAATGATCCAAGTCCCCGCCCACTTCAACATTGTCGGGTCTTCCCTCATTCATTGCAATGATCCAAGTCCCCGCCCACTTCAACATTGTCGTGTCTTCCCTCATTCATTGCAATGATCCAAGTCCCCGCCCACCTCAACATTGTCGGGTCTTCCCTCATTCATTGCAATGATCCAAGTCCCCGCCCACCTCAACATTGTCGGGTCTTCCCTCATTCATTGCAATGATCCAAGTCCCCTCCCACCTCAACATTGTCGGGTCTTCCCTCATTCATTGCAATGATCCAAGTCCCCGCCCACCTCAACATTGTCGGGTCTTCCCTCATTCATTGCAATGATCCAAGTCCCCGCCCACCTCAACATTGTCGGGTCTTCCCTCATTCATTGCAATGATCCAAGTCCCCGCCCACTTCAATATTGTCGGGTCTTCCCTCATTCATTGCAATGATCCAAGTCCCCGCCCACCTCCAACATTGTCGGGTCTTCCCTCATTCATTGCAATGATTTTTCATTCCTCCATGTCTTTATATCCGAGTCGAAGGTATTTCCACAGCGATTAGGAAACTATTTCACAAAGAAAGTGACAAAGCTGCTTCTGAACTGCATATATGTATTATGCATTCCCTACTACCTTCATGTTTTATATACATGACATCAAGATAGGGAGGAGCCAGACAGCTAAATATACACTGTAAACAGAAATGTATACAATAATAATTTCAGGTAGATGATGCCCTCCCGCATACCTTAAGCGGGTACCCTACATCCCTGCAGGTACAGAATTTGGAGCTGATCTTAGGCTGGATTCACATCTATGGCATTTTTAGTGCTTTTTGCATTTTGCAGATTTGCACTACAGAACGTCTTCCATAGGAAACCATGTTATATGGACTGTAGTGTAAATCTACAAAAAGCACTAAAAATGCCATAGATGTGAATCCAGCCTTAGAGGTCTGCAGTGCATGTATTGGGGGTGATCTGAGGTCTGTAGTTCATGTATTGGGGGTGATCTGAGGTCTGTAGTTCATGTATTGGGGTGATCTGAGGTCTGTAGTTCATGTATTGGGGGTGATCTGAGGTCTGCAGTGCATGTATTGGGGATGATCTGAGGTCTGTAGTTCATGTATTGGGGATGATCTGAGGTCTGTAGTTCATGTATTGGGGGTGATCTGAGGTCTGTAGTTCATGTATTGGGGATGATCTGAGGTCTGTAGTTCATGTATTGGGGTTGATCTGAGGTCTGTAGTTCATGTATTGGGGATGATCTGAGGTCTGTAGTTCATGTATTGGGGATGAGGTCTGTAGTTCATGTATTGGGGTGATCTGAGGTCTGTAGTTCATGTATTGGGGGTGATCTGAGGTCTGTAGTTCATGTATTGGGGATGATCTGAGGTCTGTAGTTCATGTATTGGGGATGATCTGAGGTCTGTAGTTCATGTATTTGGGGTTGATCTGAGGTCTGTAGTTCATGTATTGGGGGTGATCTGAGGTCTGTAGTTCATGTATTGGGGGTGATCTGAGGTCTGTAGTTCATGTATTGGGATGATCTGAGGTCTGTAGTTCATGTATTGGGATGATCTGAGGTCTGTAGTTCATGTATTGGGGATGAGGTCTGTAGTTCATGTATTGGGGTGATCTGAGGTCTGTAGTTCATGTATTGGGGGTGATCTGAGGTCTGTAGTTCATGTATTGGGGATGATCTGAGGTCTGTAGTTCATGTATTGGGGATGAGGTCTGTAGTTCATGTATTGGGGGTGATCTGAGGTCTGTAGTTCATGTATTGGGGATGATCTGAGGTCTGTAGTTCATGTATTGGGGATGATCTGAGGTCTGTAGTTCATGTATTTGGGGTTGATCTGAGGTCTGTAGTTCATGTATTGGGGTGATCTGAGGTCTGTAGTTCATGTATTGGGGTGATCTGAGGTCTGTAGTTCATGTATTGGGGATGATCTGAGGTCTGTAGTTCATTTATTGGGGGTGATCTGAGGTCTGTAGTTCATGTATTGGGGGTGATCTCTGGTCTGTAGTTCATGTATTGGGATGATCTGAGGTCTGTAGTTCATGTATTGGGATGATCTGAGGTCTGTAGTTCATGTATTGGGATGATCTGAGGTCTGTAGTTCATGTATTGGGATGATCTGAGGTCTGTAGTTCATCCCAATACATGAACTACAGACCTCATCCCCAATACATGAACTACAGACCTCATCCCCAATACATGAACTACAGACCTCAGATCACCCCAATACATGAACTACAGACCTCAGATCATCCCAATACATGAACTACAGACCTCATCCCCAATACATGATCTGAGGTCTGTAGTTCATGTATTGGGGTGATCTGAGGTCTGTAGTTCATGTATTGGGGATGATCTGAGGTCTGTAGTTCATGTATTGGGGATGATCTGAGGTCTGTAGTTCATTTATTGGGGGTGATCTGAGGTCTGTAGTTCATGTATTGGGGGTGATCTCTGGTCTGTAGTTCATGTATTGGGGGTGATCTGAGGTCTGTAGTTCATGTATTGGGATGATCTGAGGTCTGTAGTTCATGTATTGGGATGATCTGAGGTCTGTAGTTCATCCCAATACATGAACTACAGACCTCATCCCCAATACATGAACTACAGACCTCAGATCACCCCCAATACATGAACTACAGACCTCAGATCATCCCAATACATGAACTACAGACCTCAGATCATCCCAATACATGAACTACAGACCTCAGATCATCCCAATACATGAACTACAGACCTCAGATCATCCCAATACATGAACTACAGACCTCAGATCATCCCAATACATGAACTACAGACCTCAGATCATCCCAATACATGAACTACAGACCTCAGATCATCCCAATACATGAACTACAGACCTCAGATCATCCCAATACATGAACTACAGACCTCAGATCATCCCAATACATGAACTACAGACCTCAGATCATCCCAATACATGAACTACAGACCTCAGATCATCCCAATACATGAACTACAGACCTCAGATCACCCCAATACATGAACTACAGACCTCAGATCACCCCAATACATGAACTACAGACCTCAGATCATCCCAATACATGAACTACAGACCTCAGATCATCCCAATACATGAACTACAGACCTCAGATCACCCCAATACATGAACTACAGACCTCATCCCCAATACATGATCTGAGGTCTGTAGTTCATGTATTGGGGTGATCTGAGGTCTGTAGTTCATGTATTGGGGTGATCTGAGGTCTGTAGTTCATGTATTGGGATGATCTGAGGTCTGTAGTTCATGTATTGGGGTGATCTGAGGTCTGTAGTTCATGTATTGGGGGTGATCTGAGGTCTGTAGTTCATGTATTGGGATGATCTGAGGTCTGTAGTTCATGTATTGGGGATGATCTGAGGTCTGTAGTTCATGTATTGGGGGTGATCTGAGGTCTGTAGTTCATGTATTGGGATGATCTGAGGTCTGTAGTTCATGTATTGGGATGATCTGAGGTCTGTAGTTCATGTATTGGGATGATCTGAGGTCTGTAGTTCGAGTGCTGCCAGTTGCGCTCCAAACTGAACTGGTTCTTCATCCATCATCTCCACATTCTCCTCCTGATATCAAAGTTCTGATATTTCACATGTCAGTAAACTCTCTGTATCTGGTGATCGATTGGTTATCAGAGATCAGACGGCCATTGGAATGTGATATCTTTATATTATCCTATATATACTGATGACTTGTATACCTTTTTATCTCAGGCACTTTGTACGGATTACCTTTGAACCTTCAATAGATACAGACTGAACTCCGTGCTCCGAGCACACCGGACGTTAAAATATTGTTAGAAAAACGCCGGTAGCTTTGCAGTGAGTCTTTCAACGTTTTTTCAATAGCGTTTTTCTGCATTTAGCGTTTTTAGCTTTTATTTATTTTTAAATTTATCAGCGTTTGGCGTCTTTTTGTGGTCAGAAAAACGACTCCTGAATGCGATTTTATGTCGTTCATAAAACAGCCCATAAACTCCACTGCTGATGAAAGTTGAAAAACGTCCCGTGTGTGGATGGACACACAAAAAAGCCCAAACTCCAAAAAATCGTTCGTTTTATGAGCTCCGGTGTGTATGGAGCCTAAAGCTGAAGTTTAGTGATGTGTTTTTTATTTGTTCATTTTTTTTAAAATTGTGTTTCTTCTAGAACGCTTCACAAATTTGTGTGTCATCATTGCGCAGAGGCCATGCTAATCTTCTCTATATCATTCCAAAGCTTATATATGTGCTGCTAAAGCAAGCACATTTTATTTTTTTAAATCCGCACCAAGGACACTATTTACAATGGATGAAAAGTGTCCAATGTGCGGGTGGGGGCGGTACCCAATCTAAAACTCCTCCCCCGTACGCCACAGAAGTTGTGCTATTTTGTCCCACAATAAAAAGCACCCTAGAAATGGAGGAGGAGGACCAATTGTCTGTACACAGACTTCATCAGGGGAAAGCCGTGTGAAACGCGTCGCCTTTTGTTTTGCCATATACTCATGTATTTGTTTTTATGATCTCCTGAAATAAACACATCGGATTGGGAGTGCAGCCATTCCTTCTTCGTCCACTTCACATAAAGATTATATTAAAAAAATAAAATAAAACAAATCTTAACAACCCAAAATTCATGAAACATTAGAAATATGGAAGTCAATTCTGACAAATATATCCATCAATGAAATCACTTTAACATCACTAATTCTGACTTTGATATGCTACATATACAGAACAGCGGGTATAGAAAAGAATCCCCCCTCCCCCTTCTTTAATCACTTGCCGACTGTATGACGTCCATGGACGTAATGGGTTTGTGGGGGTATATCTGAATGATGGGTGCAGCTAGAGACATCATTCAGATATTGCCGTTTTCAGCCGGCGATTCCCTACACCATAAGAACGATCATAGCGGAGGGTCAGCCGCTTGATCGTTCTTACGGGCAGCGAGAGGGGACGTCCTCCCGCCTCCCTACGGTACTTCTTCCGACTCACCTCTGTGATCGGTGAATCGGAGAGCGGATCCGCCGGCCCCCGGATGTTGATCATAGAGATTTCCGGCGGACCAGATGGTCGCCGGAGTCTCTATGATCGTTCAGAGGCCGGGCGCGATGTTATGACGTCATGCCCGGCCTCTGCATTCAAAAAATCGGCGCCGCTTCGGCTGGGAAGCGATGATCGTTTTTATTTATTTATTTTTTTTTATTTCAGGCTTCCCAGCCTAGAGGTGAGATGTGGGGTCTTATTGACCCCCATATCTCACTGTAAAGAGGACCTGTCATGCCATATTCCTATTACAAGGGATGTTTATATTCCTTGTAATAGGAATAAAAGTGATCAAAATTTTTTTTTTTTTTTTTTTTTTAAAGTGTCAAATTAAATTTGTTTTAAGTAAAATTAACAATTAAAAAAAATAAATAACATTTTTTAAAGTGCTCCTGTCCCCGTGAGCTCGCACGCAGAAGCGAACGCATACGTAAGTCCCGCCCACATATGAAAACGGTGTTGAAACCACAGATGTGAGGTATTGCCGCGAACGTTGGAGTGAGAGCAATAATTCTACCCCTAGACCTCCTCTGTAACTCAAAACATGTAAGCAGTAAAAAATTTTAAAGCATCGCCTATGGGGATTTTTAAGTACCGAAGTTTGGCGCCATTCCGTGTGCAATTTTGAAGCGTGACATGTTAGGTTTCTATTTACTCGGCGCGACTTCATCTTTCACATTATGCAAAAAAATTGGGCTAACTTTACTGTTTTTTTTTTTTTTTTTAAAGCGTGAAACTGTTTTTTTTCCAAAAAAAGTTTGAAAAATTGCTGCGCAAATACCGTGCGAGATAAAAAGTTGCAATGACCGCCATTGTATTCTCTAGGGTCTCTGCTAAAAAAAACATATATAATGTTTTGGGGTTCTATGTAATTTTCTAGCAAAAAAAGGATGATTTTTACATGTAGGAGCAAAGTGTCAGAATTGGCCGGGTTGGTAAGTGGTTAAAATATTCACATTTTGTTGCTTTGCAGCCTGAAATGAAGACAGACACAGATTTTGTTTTATCCTATGATACATGGATATGGGATGTGGTAAAAGTTGACAGAGAAATTCTTGTAGAGTAGTAGAACCCGGACACTGTGTGCAAAACATGGAACAATAAGGGAAATAATAAGCCCTGTTGTCTCCTACAGTGACATCATCTCTCCGCTTGTCTGCAGGACCGCCCAGATCTGCCAGGAAGCCAATCAGCAAATCGCCATCGCTGTCCTCGCTGGAAGACGCCCAATCACAGCTCAGCCTTGCTGACATCAGCTCTGAGGACACGTCCTACAGTCTCAGTGTCCCCACAGTCTCTAGAGGTATCTGCTCAGCCCTATAACCGTGTGAATGAGACCCAGAGTTGTCCATCACCTCCTCCTGAATCTCCCAGCTCCGCTTTTGTTTCTGTTCCCTCCCCTGTAAAGAAATGCTGAGGCTAGGTTCACACTAGTCCAGTCTCTGAATGGCGATCAACAGTGTGTTGCCTTTTAGAGTGTGGCTAAGCAATTATAGTTTGACCCCATATACTTGTAAGGCCGCTTTGCACTGGTGGCGCCATCTGTCAGCCTCTCATGCTGTGTTTACATTTTGTCACAGCTGTGAGACAAACTGTTACCACCCCAGCATGTGAATAGCCCCCCCCCCCCCCTGTATTATAGACTTCAGGTGGGCGGTGAGGGGGCAGTAAAACCACATCATAACTGCCTGCTTTTACTGCCCCCCACCCTTGTGAAAGAGGCCTAATGTACAGTAGATTGAGGCTGAGCTATGATGACCAAGACGTCCCTCAAGGGAGGGCTCAGCAAGGTCCAATAAGGCGACATCCAGGCTGGAGGAAATTTACCCCCCGGGTCAGAGGTCAGAGGTGTGTTTTTAGCCAAAGGGGCCCAAGTAGTGTTGAAATGTTCCGCAGTGCCAGTTGTCCCCCATTCCTCCACTTCCCCCAATCCCCTCCCCCAATCCCCTTCACCTTCCGGGTCCAAGAGGCTTTATTTCTAACAATTACACAGTGCAGGATGGAAGCTTCAAGGGGATGGAAACCCTCCAGGTTTGCATTCTATTCATTAAGGTGAAGAACCTTCTGTCACTCAGCAGCCCCGCCCCCTGAGTCCATCCCCCCCCCCCCCCCCTGAGTCCATCACCGCTGCCCCCAGCCCCCCCCCCCCCCCGAGCCCTCTGTGCAAAACCAACTGCACAGGAGGAGGGGAGTATAACATGTTTGTTTAAAAAAAAAAAAAAAAACACCTTTACAACCCCTGAAATGGGGGGGGGGGGGGCAGTGAAACATAATGTGGGGGTTACAAACCCTTTTTAACTCGCTGAACAAAAAGAAAGCGTACCCGTTGCCATGGAGACAGCTCGGTGGACAGGACACTGTGTCGCTTTGTAACGGCCGATTATCCGGTTTTGTCCCTGCAGGGTCCCGGGATAAATCCAGCGTCCGGAAAACGCACAGCGACCTCAGTAATAGTAATCCCAGCGATGGCGACCTGGATGACCTTTCGGACAGCGCGCCGGAGCTGAATTTCAGTGACTTGTGAGGCCCCCGCCTGGGCGGAGGAAGTCATCGTCCAATAAACAATGCAGGACTGCTCGTTGGAAGAAGGACATTGGCTGGAATTTACAAGTTTGTGAGCGGAGGAGGAGTGTGGGGGGGAGTGTGGGGGGGAGTGTGGGGAGGTCCTCAAACTTGTCCTCAGATACCCCCCAACAGGCCATGTTTGCAGGTTTTCCTTTATCTTCCACTTCTGATTTCAATCAGGTTTAGTATTTTATCAAAGAGAAATTCCCAAAACACGATGTCCTGTTGGGGGGACTGGAGGACGGAGGTTGAAGCCAATCATCTAAAGCAAACCTGTCACTGCAGAAGACGAGAAACACCAAACTACATCATTTTTAATCCCAGGTCAGGACATGTAAAACCTTCACTACAATATTGGCCATCAATCTGGAGCTTGTACCTGCAGTAATTGCTTTCTACCACTAGATGTCTCCAGTCTTCTGGGCTGAATGATGGAGCCGGATCCATAGGAGGAGTAGAGTCACAATCACTCCTTTAACCACTTCAGCCCCGGAAGGATTTACCCCCCTTCCTGACCAGGCCATTTTTTGCGATTCGGCACTGCGTCACTTTAACTGACAATTGCGCGGTCTTGTGCCGCTGTACCCAAACAAAATTTTGTCCTTTTTTTCCCCACAAATAGAACTTTCTTTTTGTGGTATTTGATCGCATCTGCGGTTTTTATTTTTTGCGCTATAAACAAATAAACAGACAATTTTCAAAAAAAACAAAACATTTTTTACTTTTTGCTATAATAAATATCCCCCCCCAAAAAAACGAATTTCTTCCTCACTTTAGCCCGATATATATTCTGCTACATATTTTTGGATAAGAAAATCCCAATAAGTGTAAATTGATTGGTTTGCGCAAAAGTTATCATGTCTCCAAAATAGGGGATAGATTTATAGCATTTTTTAGATTTATGGCATTTTTTTTTTTTTTTTTTACCAGTAAAGGCGGTAATCTGTGATTTTTAGCGGGACTGCGACATTGCAGCAGACAGATCAAACACTTTTTTTTTGGGCACCAGTGACACCAATACAGTGATCAGTGCTAAAAATATGCACTGTCACTGTACTAATCATACTGGCAGGGAAGGGGTTAACACTAGGGGGCAATTAAGGGGTTAAATGTGTTCCCTGGGAGGTGTTTCTAACTGGATGGGGGCTGGGCTGACTGGAGGAGGAGGTAGATCGCTGTTCCCAATCACTAGGAATAGACGATCTCACTCTACTACCCTGACAGAACGGGGATCTGTTTGTTTACACTGGCAGATCCTCGTTCTGCCTCTCTCTGGAAGGATCGCCGGTGGACATCAAGTGCATCGTACCCGCTGGTTGGCTCCCCCACTAGGCACGTGCCCGCCCACAGATCGCCGTGTACACGCTCGATGTACAATGACGGCGATTCGTACAGCCGAGCCAACGTGCCGCGGTACAACCACAGCGGCTGGTCTTTGAGCCAAGTTGGGAGGACTTCCTGAGCCATCCGATACGGCGGTTTCTTTAGTGACAGGTTTGCTTGAACACCTCCATGGGATCTCCCTCCTGATTGGGTCATCACTGACAGCCAATCCGCTCTCTGCTCAAGAGCTTGATGGTAACACAAGGATCTATGAAGTGCTAAAGTGGAGCTCTAGCCCAATCTGATTGTTAGTTTCTGAGTGGGGTAGAGAAAGAAAACACCCTTATTACTATTATAGTGTCTGCTTTAGAGAGATTTCCCCCTTTTCTCTTGAAGTGATCTCTGTCCCCGGAACAGGAAGTCAGAGGAAATCTCCCCAGCAGAGGGATGACATCCAATAAAACCTTCCCTTCAATCTCTGGCCCGGGGACAGCAAGTGATGGGAAATCTCCCAGTAAGGATGTAACATCCAATAAAACCTTCCCTGTGAGCTCTGTCCTGGAAACAGGAAGTGAGTGGAAATCTCCCCAGCAAAGAGATGACATCCAATAAAACCCATGTGATCTTTGTCACAGGAAGTGAATGGAAATCTCCCAGTAAGGATGTAACATCCAATAAAACCTCCATGATATCTGTCCTCAGAACAGGAAGTGAAAGAAAATCTACCAGTAAGGATGTGACATCCAATAAAACCTTCCCTGTGAGCTCTGTCCCAGAAACAGGAAGTGAGTGGAAATCTCCCCAGGAGAGAGATGACAGCCACTCTGTCCTGGGGACAGGAAATGATGGGAAATCCCCCCAGCAGGAATATGACATCCAGAAAAACGTTCCCTGCTCCATCCAGAACTAAACCATTTTGTTTTTACCCGGAGTCCTCCTTTAATTGCACACATTGTTGCAGGGGAGCCACCTGACTTCCTGAAGCTGTATGTGGAAGTGACCAAAGCCGTGATTGGAAGGGACTTCGGCCGTTGGGGGAAATTCCCCCTTTCACCATTCATTTTGGGGTTTCAGCATATTTCCCATAAGCCTTTGCACATAGACTCCGCCCTCTCGCTCGTTCTGCTGCTATAGGTTGTAGAAATGTGTGTGGAGCGAGGTGGGGGATGGGCTGTATACCCGACCGCTTTGTATATCGCTGCTCAATGTTTTATAATGTTATCGTGTTTTTATATCAGGTGACGGGAAGATTGGATTAAAGGGATGACAAACCCTTCCCATGTCTGCTGTGTGGTGTGTGAGGGGGCGGGGCTACATGGTTCATATTAAAGAACAGCTCCGCCCAGAACTGATAGATTGGGATTTGGTGGATAATAAAGAATTCAATCCCGCTGCAGGTTTTTCGGGTGTTAAATATCTTCCATCGATTTCCCACATTTACACACCCACCCAGTCCGTACTGCTAGATTGTTCATATATTTTATATAGTGGGGGGGGAGTTGATTTTGTACATTCGCTCACTGACAAAGAAACGATCAGTCTATAATTTTATTGGTTGGTTTATTAGTGAGAGACAGAAAAACAACAAAAATATCCAGAAAAACTCATTTAAAAAAAGTTATAAATTGATTTGTATTTTAATGAGTGAAATAAATATTTGATCGCCGATCAATCAGCAAGATTTCTGGCTCCCAGGTGTCTTCTATACAGGAAACAAGCTGAGATTAGGAGCACTCTCTTAAAGGGACAGGACAACTTCACTGCATCAAAGGGACGATGGACGGGGCCATGTACCGTCATATTTTTGGCATTGAAAATGGGTCATGGATGGGTCTTCCAGCATGACAATGACCCAAAACACACGGCCAAGGGAACCAAGGAGTGGCTCAAGAAGAAGCACATGAAGGTCCTGGAGTGGCCTAGCCAGTCTCCAGACCTTAATCCTATAGAAAATATGTGGAGGGAGCTGAAGGTTCAAATTACCGAAACGTCATCCTGGAAACCTTAATGACTTGGAGAGGATCTGCAAAGAGGACAAAATGTGTGCAAACCTGGAGGCCAACTCCAAGAAACGCCTGACCTCTGATCACCAACAAGGGTTTCTCCACCAACTACTAAGTCATGTTTTGTGAAGGGATCAAATACTTATTTCACTCATTAAAATGCAAATCAATTTATAACTTTTATGAAATGTGTTTTACTGGATATTTTTGTTGGAACATTCTTCCCACTGATCACCAATGTAAGGAACATTCTTCCCACTGATCACCAATGTAAGGAACATTCTTCCCACTGATCACCAATGTAAGGAACATTCTTCCCACTGATCACCAATGTAAGGAACATTCTTCTCACTGATCACCAATGTAAGGAACATTCTTCCCACTGATCACCAATGTAAGGAACATTCTTCCCACTGATCACCAATGTAAGGAACATTCTTCTCACTGATCACCAATGTAAGGAACATTCTTCTCACTGATCACCAATGTAAGGAGCATTCTTCTCACTGATCACCAATGTAAGGAACATTCTTCTCACTGATCACCAATGTAAGGATCATTCTTCTCACTGATCACCAATGTAAGGAACATTCTTCTCACTGATCACCAATGTAAGGGACATTCTTCTCACTGATCACCAATGTAAGGAACATTCTTCTCACTGATCACCAATGTAAGGAACATTCTTCTCACTGATCACCAATGTAAGGAACATTCTTCTCACTGATCACCAATGTAAGGAACATTCTTCCCACTGATCACCAATGTAAGGAACATTCTTCCCACTGATCACCAATGTAAGGAACATTCTTCTCACTGATCACCAATGTAAGGAACATTCTTCTCACTGATCACCAATGTAAGGAGCATTCTTCTCACTGATCACCAATGTAAGGGACATTCTTCCCACTGATCACCAATGTAAGGAACATTCTTCCCACTGATCACCAATGTAAGGAACATTCTTCCCACTGATCACCAATGTAAGGAACATTCTTCCCACTGATCACCAATGTAAGGAACATTCTTCCCACTGATCACCAATGTAAGGAACATTCTTCCCACTGATCACCAATGTAAGGAACATTCTTCTCACTGATCACCAATGTAAGGAACATTCTTCTCACTGATCACCAATGTAAGGAACATTCTTCCCACTGATCACCAATGTAAGGAACATTCTTCCCACTGATCACCAATGTAAGGGACATTCTTCTCACTGACCACCAATGTAAGGAACATTCTTCTCACTGATCACCAATGTAAGGAACATTCTTCTCACTGACCACCAATGTAAGGAACATTCTTCTCACTGATCACCAATGTAAGGAACATTCTTCTCACTGATCACCAATGTAAGGGACATTCTTCTCACTGATCACCAATGTAAGGAACATTCTTCCCACTGATCACCAATGTAAGGAACATTCTTCTCACTGATCACCAATGTAAGGAACATTCTTCCCACCGATCACCAATGTAAGGAACATTCTTCCCACCGATCACCAATGTAAGGAACATTCTTCCCACCGATCACCAATGTAAGGGACATTCTTCACTGATCACCAATGTAAGGGACATTCTTCCCACTGATCACCAATGTAAGGAACATTCTTCTCACTGACCACCAATGTAAGGAACATTCTTCACTGATCACCAATGTAAGGGACATTCTTCCCACTGATCACCAATGTAAGGAACATTCTTCCCACTGATCACCAATGTAAGGAACATTCTTCTCACTGATCACCAATGTAAGGAACATTCTTCTCACTGATCACCAATGTAAGGAACATTCTTCAAACTGATCACCAATGTAAGGAACATTCTTCTCACTGATCACCAATGTAAGGGACATTCTTCTCACTGATCACCAATGTAAGGGACATTCTTCCCACTGATCACCAATGTAAGGGACATTCTTCCCACTGATCACCAATGTAAGGGACATTCTTCCCACTGATCACCAATGTAAGGAACATTCTTCAAACTGATCACCAATGTAAGGAACATTCTTCTCACTGATCACCAATGTAAGGGACATTCTTCTCACTGATCACCAATGTAAGGAACATTCTTCCCACTGATCACCAATGTAAGGGACATTCTTCCCACTGATCACCAATGTAAGGGACATTCTTCTCACTGATCACCAATGTAAGGGACATTCTTCTCACTGATCACCAATGTAAGGAACATTCTTCTCACTGATCACCAATGTAAGGAACATTCTTCTCACTGATCACCAATGTAAGGAACATTCTTCTCACTGATCACCAATGTAAGGAACATTCTTCTCACTGATCACCAATGTAAGGGACATTCTTCCTACTGACCAATGTAAGGAACATTCTTCCCACTGATCACCAATGTAAGGGACATTCTTCTCACTGATCACCAATGTAAGGAACATTCTTCCCACTGATCACCAATGTAAGGAACATTCTTCTCACTGATCACCAATGTAAGGAACATTCTTCCCACCGATCACCAATGTAAGGAACATTCTTCCCACCGATCACCAATGTAAGGAACATTCTTCCCACCGATCACCAATGTAAGGAACATTCTTCACTGATCACCAATGTAAGGGACATTCTTCCCACTGATCACCAATGTAAGGAACATTCTTCTCACTGACCACCAATGTAAGGAACATTCTTCACTGATCACCAATGTAAGGGACATTCTTCCCACTGATCACCAATGTAAGGAACATTCTTCCCACTGATCACCAATGTAAGGAACATTCTTCTCACTGATCACCAATGTAAGGAACATTCTTCTCACTGATCACCAATGTAAGGAACATTCTTCTCACTGATCACCAATGTAAGGAACATTCTTCAAACTGATCACCAATGTAAGGAACATTCTTCTCACTGATCACCAATGTAAGGGACATTCTTCTCACTGATCACCAATGTAAGGGACATTCTTCCCACTGATCACCAATGTAAGGGACATTCTTCCCACTGATCACCAATGTAAGGGACATTCTTCCCACTGATCACCAATGTAAGGAACATTCTTCAAACTGATCACCAATGTAAGGAACATTCTTCTCACTGATCACCAATGTAAGGGACATTCTTCTCACTGATCACCAATGTAAGGAACATTCTTCCCACTGATCACCAATGTAAGGGACATTCTTCCCACTGATCACCAATGTAAGGGACATTCTTCTCACTGATCACCAATGTAAGGAACATTCTTCTCACTGATCACCAATGTAAGGAACATTCTTCTCACTGATCACCAATGTAAGGAACATTCTTCTCACTGATCACCAATGTAAGGAACATTCTTCTCACTGATCACCAATGTAAGGAACATTCTTCTCACTGATCACCAATGTAAGGAACATTCTTCCCACTGATCACCAATGTAAGGAACATTCTTCTCACTGATCACCAATGTAAGGAACATTCTTCTCACTGATCACCAATGTAAGGAACATTCTTCCCACTGATCACCAATGTAAGGAACATTCTTCTCACTGATCACCAATGTAAGGAACATTCTTCTCACTGATCACCAATGTAAGGGACATTCTTCTCACTGATCACCAATGTAAGGGACATTCTTCCCACTGATCACCAATGTAAGGGACATTCTTCCCACTGATCACCAATGTAAGGGACATTCTTCTCACTGACCACCAATGTAAGGAACATTCTTCTCACTGATCACCAATGTAAGGGACATTCTTCTCACTGATCACCAATGTAAGGAGCATTCTTCTCACTGATCACCAATGTAAGGAACATTCTTCTCACTGATCACCAATGTAAGGAACATTCTTCTCACTGATCACCAATGTAAGGAACATTCTTCTCACTGATCACCAATGTAAGGAACATTCTTCTCACTGATCACCAATGTAAGGAACATTCTTCTCACTGATCACCAATGTAAGGGACATTCTTCTCACTGATCACCAATGTAAGGAACATTCTTCTCACTGATCACCAATGTAAGGAACATTCTTGTGTCAGAGACATCCATCTTTAGTATTTTCTGATGATGATATTCAGTCTGTATATCGTTACCTAGAAAGCAGCAAACACAGAACTGGGGAAAATAAAAACTTTATTTCAACAAGTAATAAAATTAGAGCGTAAACTGAATTTTAGCACAACACGTCCCGGACCTCCTAAGAAGAACATCAGCAACATGGCAGCACCTGGAGAGCCATCGGCTGGGTACCCTGAGTGCTAAGATTGGGTGGAGCGATCTGCAGGGGCGGTGCTGGATCCTAGTGGGTGGGTCATACCCTGAGCATGGGAGTGGCAGGAAACCATTACTGCAGGTTATCAGTTCACCTGGACATATCTTATACAAAGAAGTTCCCGTGACCACCAATGGGAAAATAGGAGAGTTCTTCAAAAAGTTTCCGCACTTTTTTTAAAACTCTATTAAACATAAAAAAAGTGTGGAATGTTTCTGAAGACCCCTCATATTTTCCCCTCAGCTAGGCGCCTCCCACATCGAAAGTCACTTATTTTGGCCGTCTCCACCTTCTGATCTGGAACAAGCATGCAGAAAGTGAAGTCCGAACTCCTGATCTGCAATCTTATTCCAGGTATGAAAACACCGAAGCAGCTGGATCGGTATGGCAGCCGGGAAATTAGTATTTTCGGCAGCTGTCGCTCCCATACTTCTTTAGTGCTGGTTTTTCTTTGCAGGCATTCAGAACAGTCTGCAGGGACTGCATTACCCAGAACAGCCCAGGATTCAGCCCCGCCCTCCCCGCCAGCGCTATAGGGGGTGTGGCTCCATGCTCGGGGGTCCCCCCCCCAATCTGCTGCTACTTACACTGAGAAATCACGTCACGGATCAGACGGTGGCATATAAAAAGGATTGTCACAAAGCAAAAATACAATACCCGTGTGCAAAGCCTCTGATGGAAGCTGCCAGTCCATTATACTAGTCCTGGCGCAGCGCTGTAAAGTTCGGCTTCACTGGCTATAGAAACAATATTGTAGCCAGGGAGTCAGCTTCCGTCAGAGCTTTCTCACACCAATACGGTACCAAGTAGGAGAGTCAACTTAAAGGAAACCCATCGAGCGAGAAATGTGGAGGCTGCTGCGGCTGAGCTCCGTTTCTGAAAATGCTGGTTGCCTGGCTCTCGTACCGATCCCTCAGCTTTAATACTTTGTGTCAGATCTGAGGCTGCGACTTCACTGGCTGCATGCTTGTCCAGTACAGCATTAAACCCGGGTGGGGGGAGGGGTGGGTGGATATAACTGCCAGGCAACTATCATTTCCAGCAGGAGGTGAGCAGCAGCAGCAGCCTCCTTTTCCTACAGGCATGAGCAACGTCAATAAAAACACTACAAGTCCCAGCATTGCCAGCGGCCGCTGTGCATGCTGGGAGTTGTAGTCTGCACAGTCACATTTTGGCCAAGCTTTACAGGTCAGGTTCTGGCCCTGCTCATCTCCCTCCAATCAGATCTTCAGCTGTTTAATTGGCTGGCGCCTAAAGGGAGCGCAAGGTCTCCGCCCACAGTGTGCGTTCCATGCAGGCGGGTTTTATTGCTGTAGGAATCAGTGCAGAGGAGGCTCCCCTCCCCCTCCCGGGATCCATATAGATGGCTTTCCGTCATTGGGGGGCACAGAAATTCCGATGCACGCAGTGGGGGGCGCTGTTCCGGGCACACAGAGGCCGCGGCTCTTAACACAAGTGCAGGATTGATTGGAGGATGGAGATTGAGGAAGAACTCCGCTCAGACACGTCTTCGTATAAATACGCCTCTAATCTTCATCCGAGCAATGCTCTGCACCTGGCTGCCCCGCTAGATAAGACTCCACGGAGTCGGCAGAATCCTCATCTTCTGAAATCAGGAAGTCTAAGGTGATGCTCAATGTGGCCCCGCCCACACACTGGAGCATGAGAGGGAGGTTGCACAGTACAGAATGATCCAAAAGCCGCAGTCCCGGCCACTGGGAAAAAAAACAAAAAACTGCTGAAAATGGATCCTGAGAAAAGGTGAAAGACGTCCGGATCGCAGGGCGGTCTCCTGTACAGCCCCCGGCCTCTCACCGCCTCCGGCCTCTCACCGCCTCCTTTCCTCCGGAGTCTCACTATTGCTGGCAGATAAATTATTTGGCATCTTAAAGGAAATGGTTGGTGGTCCGGCGGTGAGGATCGGGGGAGGGGGCGCCTGTGTCGGGAACCGCCGCCGTCAGTAGTAGGATCTGTGCTGTGCTTTGGCACCCTTTCCATGGATCCGGTTCGGGGGAGGGGGAGGTGCCCTGAAATTGGCGTTAGGTCCCGGCCTGGTATGTGACGGCACAGGGAGGGGGCAGGGCGGTTTGGCTCGACATTCTCGGTGATCACAACAAACAGAAGTCAAAAGTCTTTGTGCAAAATAAGGCTGAGCGTGTTCTCCGCTAATAACTGTACAGAGCCAGGGGCGTGTCCTCCATCATATCGTCCTATTGGGAGAGAGAAAAGACATCAGACTGGAACCGCCCCCCAGTACAACCCCCATCCCCCACAATTATCATTGGAACAATCTATTACACTGTATGTATATAGACCCGTCCACAGCTAAAGTTTATATATATTTTGCCTTCCCTGCCCCTCCCCCCAACATGATGACATTTTTAATAAAATCTTTCAATTTTCACTACAGAACTTATATTAGGTCTAATGATGTAATCACCAGGTCTCTGTGCTTCTCTATGGAATGCAGGCAGATCATGGCTGGTGGGAGGGGCCAGCAGGGGGCTGTATGCCCCCGGCCTCGGTCCTCCTCAGCAGTGCCGGGTCATCTAGAGCCCAGGATTAACATGCCAAACTGCACCCCCCGCCCCCCCAAGATGTATGAGCACTATGTGTGAGTAAAAATACACCCCCCTCCCAAAAAAAAAAAAAAAAAAAAAAAAAAAACAACACTGAGCACTAATTTGCATGCACCCCCCCCAAAGCATAAATTGCCCTCCCCCAAAATGTTTATTACCCCATGTAGCACAAATTCTCTACCCCTAAAATTTCCCCTCTCAGTACAAATCTTTTCCTCACCACTCCAAATCCCCCTCCCCCAAATCACCATTCTTACCCCCCCCCCCCCCAATTCCCCTCCTAGAACAAAACTTACCTCCTGCCATCCCCCCTATAATCCTCCTTCCAACACAAATCCCATCCCCCCCCCCAATCTTCTTGAACTGCCCCCCCCCCACATCACATGATACCACAGTGCCCAGGGCAGCGGCCCCTCCTGCCCACCCCTTGTCCTGACCCTGATGCAAGTAGTGGGAGGAGTTATGCAAACATCAAAATTCCTATGAAGGGGGGGTGTCAGTCTGAAGCAGTGGGCGTTCCTAGGCTGGCTGTATTTGCATAGGTAACGCCCACATGTGACGCTGGGCCTCCATGATTGAAAGAACTGAAATCCAATGAATGAAAGGGGTGGGGCCAGGGACACTGGGAGGAAAGAGCTAGATGATGCTGGATGTCCTTCAGCTATAAAATGAGACGGGTTCTGGGTTTTCTAGCAGCTTCCAATGTACATTGTGAGAAGCTCACAGTGTGCGGTGAAATCAGAGGAAGACATTTCAGTCCAGGAGGGGAGCCACTACACCCGTGCAACACTGAAGGGGCGGAGTTGGGCTTAACAATTGGCGCTGTGAGCGGGATGAGGGGAGGAGCCTGTACAGGACTGAAGGGTTGGGGCGGAGTTAGGCTTAACAATTGGCGCTGTGAGCGGGATGAGGGGAGGAGCCTGTATGGAACTGAAGGGGAGGGGCTGAGTCAGGCTTAACAAGTGGCGCTGTAAGCAGGATGAGGGGAGGAGCCTGTACAGGACTGAAGGGGAGGGGCGGAGTCAGGCTTAACAATTGGTGCCGTGAGCTGCATGAGGGGAGGAGCCTGTACACCTGTGCAAGACTGAAGGGGAGGGGCGGAGTCAGGCTTAACAATTGGTGCCGTGAGCAGCATGAGGGGAGGAGCCTGTACACCTGTGCAAGACTGAAGGGGAGGGGCAGAGTCAGGCTTAACAATTGGCGCTGTGAGCAGGATGAGGGGAGGAGCCTGTACACCTGGGCAAGACTGAAGGGGAGGGGCAGAGTCAGGCTTAACAATTGGCACTGTGAGCAGGATGAGGGGAGGAGCCTGTACAGGACTGAAGGGGAGGGGCGGAGTCAGGCTTAACAATTGGTGCCGTCAGCAGCATGAGGGGAGGAGCCTGTACACCTGGGCAAGACTGAAGGGGAGGGGCGGAGTCAGGCTTAACAATTGGCGCTGTAAGCGGGATGAGGGGAGGAGCCTGTACAGGACTGAAGGGGAGGGGCGGAGTCAGGCTTAACAATTGGTGCCGTGAGCTGCATGAGGGGAGGAGCCTGTACACCTGGGCAAGACTGGAGGAGAGGGCGGAGTCAGGCTTAACAATTGGTGTCGTGAGCAGGATGAGGGGAGGAGCCTGTACACCTGTGCAGAACTGAAGGGGAGGGGCAGAGGTCGATTACTCCCCAACTGCCACCATCAGACTTTAGTTTGTTGGATGTGACACAATTGGAGACTTTAATTCTATTCTGCATTCTGTAAGAGCGCAACATTTGTTCCGGCACTGGTAATATAGCAGAGCGCAGGGGGCTGTACGCCTAGAAGGGTCCTGGGGATGCAGTGCTTCTCATTCTGACACAAAGGGATCTATATCTATATTCACTGGATGAATGTCACATACAAACTGCACAAGTTCTGCCTGTAATTTCTCTAATAGATAAATCCCTATGATTGTGAGCGCCATCTAGTGGCCAAAATGTGATAACAGTTTTATAAAAACACAAATGATTATATTATATACACACCACACCACATTTTGGCCACTAGATGGCGCCACTCATTTGATTATAATGGAAGCAGACCCCTTCTACTTATTGCGAATATTGAAGGATTTCAGCAATGACCAATCTCAGTATCTACAGAACAGGTGCGGGTGAGTGTGAGGTGCGGGTGAGTGTGGGGTGCGGGGTGAGTGTGGGGTGCGGGGTGAGTGTGGGGTGCGGGGTGAGTGTGGGGTGAGGGTGGGTGTGGGGTGAGGGTGGGGTGTGGGTGAGTGTGGGGTGCGGGGTGAGTGTGGGGTGCGGGTGAGTGTGGGGTGAGGGTCGGTGCGGGTGAGTGTGGGGTGCGGGGTGAGTGTGGGGTGCGGGTGAGTGTGGGGTGCGGGTGAGTGTGGGGTGCGGGGTGAGTGTGGGGTGCGGGTGAGTGTGGGGTGAGGGTCGGTGCGGGTGAGTGTGGGGTGCGGGGTGAGTGCGGGTGAGTGTGGGGTGCGGGGTGAGTGCGGGTGAGTGTGGGGTGCGGGGTGAGTGCGGGTGAGTGTGGGGTGCGGGGTGAGTGCGGGTGAGTGTGGGGTGCGGGGTGAGTGTGGGGTGCGGGGTGAGTGTGGGGTGCGGGTGAGTGTGGGTGCGGGGTGAGTGTGGGGTGTGGGTGAGTGTGGGTGCGGGGTGAGTGTGGGGTGTGGGTGAGTGTGGGGTGCGGGGTGAGTGTGGGGTGCTGGTGAGTGTGGGGTGAGGGTCGGTGCGGGTGAGTGTGGGGTGCGGGGTGAGTGTGGGGTGCGGGTGAGTGTGGGGTGCGGGTGAGTGTGGGGTGCGGGGTGAGTGCGGGTGAGGGTCGGTGCGGGTGAGTGTGGGGTGCGGGGTGAGTGCGGGTGAGTGTGGGGTGCGGGGTGAGTGCGGGTGAGTGTGGGGTGAGTGCGGGTGAGTGTGGGGTGCGGGGTGAGTGCGGGTGAGTGTGGGGTGCGGGGTGACGTATCGGTCGTTCTGGGTTCCTCACCATTGGGAGGTCCTGTAGGCGTCGGAAGTCGGTGCGTCTGTTTCTTTTCTTGTAGCGATGGAAGCCGACGCCCACTACCACCATTACCACCATGATGGTGAAGACGGAGACGATCATGACGAAGAGAGGATTGGAGCTGCTCCCAGTGTGCAAATGCGGCACCTCTGCGGAGAGAAAAAAATAAATAAAATCAAACCAATCACCCTTTCAATATGGGGGAATTCCCAACTCCTCCCCCACAGGTACTAAGCCCCGCCCCCTGGTATGACATGCGACAGCTGAATGTTGGGGACCCCCCAGATCAGAGTAGCAGCCAGCAGAGGGCGCAGCACTATTCAAATATTTCTTTATGAATTTCAGCCAAAATATATTCTTCTCCATTTCTTTGGTGAAAATCCCCCAAATCAGTGAATATTATTTATCTGTTGGGAAGTTATAGAATCCCCCAAATCACCCCCCTAGTACAAATACCCCCCAAATCACCCCCTCAGTTCAAATACCCCCAAATCACCCCCCTAGTACAAATACCCCCCAAATCACCCCCCCCAGTTCAAATACCCCCCAAATCACCCCCCTAGTACAAATACCCCCCAAATCACCCCCCAGTTCAAATACCCCCCAAATCACCCCCCTAGTACAAATACCCCCCAAATCACCCCCTCAGTTCAAATACCCCCCAAATCACCCCCCTAGTACAAATACCCCCCAAATCACCCCCTCAGTTCAAATACCCCCCAAATCACCCCCCTAGTACAAATACCCCCCAAATCACCCCCCCAGTTTCAAATACCCCCCAAATCACCCCCCTAGTACAAATACCCCCCAAATCACCCCCCCAGTTCAAATACCCCCCAAATCACCCCCCTAGTACAAATACCCCCCAAATCACCCCCCCAGTTCAAATACCCCCCAAATCACCCCCCTAGTACAAATACCCCCCAAATCACCCCCTCAGTTCAAATACCCCCCAAATCACCCCCCTAGTACAAATACCCCCCAAATCACCCCCTCAGTTCAAATACCCCCCAAATCACCCCCTAGTTCAAATACCCCCCAAATCACCCCCCTAGTACAAATACCCCCCAAATCACCCCCTCAGTTCAAATACCCCCCAAATCACCCCCCTAGTACAAATACCCCCCAAATCACCCCCTCAGTTCAAATACCCCCCAAATCACCCCCTAGTACAAATACCCCCAAATCACCCCCTCAGTTCAAATACCCCCCAAATCACCCCCCTAGTACAAATACCCCCCAAATCACCCCCTCAGTTCAAATACCCCCCAAATCACCCCCCTAGTACAAATACCCCCCAAATCACCCCCCCAGTTCAATACCCCCCAAATCACCCCCCTAGTACAAATACCCCCCAAATCACCCCCTCAGTTCAAATACCCCCCAAATCACCCCCCTAGTACAAATACCCCCCAAATCACCCCCTCAGTTCAAATACCCCCCAAATCACCCCCTAGTTCAAATACCCCCCAAATCACCCCCCAGTACAAATACCCCCCAAATCACCCCCCCCAGTACAAATACCCCCCAAATCAACCCCCCAGTACAAATACCCCCCAAATCAACCCCCCAGTACAAATACCCCCCAAATCACCCCCAGTACAAATACCCCCCAAATCACCCCCCAGTACAAATACCCCCCAAATCACCCCCAGTTCAAATACCCCCCAAATCACCCCCCCCAGTACAAATACCCCCCAAATCAACCCCCCAGTACCCCCCAAATCACCCCCCAGTCCAAATACCCCCAAATCACCCCCCAGTCCAAATACCCCCCAAATCACCCCCCAGTACAAATACCCCCCAAATCACACCCCCCCCCCAGTACAAATACCCCCCAGTACAAATACCCCCAAATTCACCCCCAGTACAAATACCCCCCAAAATAACCCCCCCAAAATCACCCTTCGTACAAATACCCCCCAAGTACAAATACCCCCCCAGTACAAAAATCACCTCCCAGTACAAATACCCCCCAAATTACCCCCCCAGTACAAATACCCCCCAAATCACCCCTCAGTACAAATACCCTCCAAATCACCCCTCAGTACAAATACCCTCCAAATCACCCCTCAGTACAAATACCCCCCAAATCACCCCCCAGTACAAATACCCCCCAAATCACCCCCCAGTACAAATACCCCCCAAATCACCCCCCAGTACAAATACCCCCCAAATCACCCCCCAGTACAAATACCCCCCAAATCACCCCCCCAGTTCAAATACCCCCCAAATCACCCCCCTAGTACAAATACCCCCCAAATCACCCCCCTAGTACAAATACCCCCCAAATCACCCCCTCAGTTCAAATACCCCCCAAATCACCCCCCTAGTACAAATACCCCCCAAATCACCCCCTCAGTTCAAATACCCCCCAAATCACCCCCCAGTACAAATACCCCCCAAATCACCCCCTCAGTTCAAATACCCCCCAAATCACCCCCTAGTTCAAATACCCCCCAAATCACCCCCCAGTACAAATACCCCCCAAATCACCCCCCCAGTACAAATACCCCCCAAATCAACCCCCCCAGTACAAATACCCCCCAAATCAACCCCCCAGTACAAATACCCCCCAAATCACCCCCAGTACAAATACCCCCAAATCACCCCCTCAGTTCAAATACCCCCCAAATCACCCCCCCCAGTACAAATACCCCCCAAATCAACCCCCCAGTACAAATACCCCCCAAATCAACCCCCCAGTACAAATACCCCCCAAATCAACCCCCCAGTTCAAATACCCCCCAAATCACCCCCCAGTCCAAATACCCCCCAAATCACCCCCCAGTCCAAATACCCCCCAAATCACCCCCCAGTACAAATACCCCCCAAATCAACCCCCCAGTACAAATACCCCCCAAATCACACCCCCCCCCAGTACAAATACCCCCCAGTACAAATACCCCCAAATTCACCCCCCCAGTACAAATACCCCCCAAAATAACCCCCCCAAAATCACCCTTCGTACAAATACCCCCCAAATCACCCCCCCAGTACAAATACCCCCCCAGTACAAAAATCACCTCCCAGTACAAATACCCCCCAAATTACCCCCCCAGTACAAATACCCCCCAAATCACCCCTCAGTACAAATACCCTCCAAATCACCCCTCAGTACAAATACCCTCCAAATCACCCCTCAGTACAAATACCCCCCAAATCACCCCCCAGTACAAATACCCCCCAAATCACCCCCCAGTACAAATACCCCCCAAATCACCCCCCAGTACAAATACCCCCCAAATCACCCCCCAGTACAAATACCCCCCAAATCACCCCCCAGTACAAATACCCCCCAAATCACCCCCCCCAGTACAAATACCCCCCAAATCACCCCCAGTACAAATACCCCCCAAATCACCCCCCCCAGTACAAATACCCCCCAAATCACCCCCCCCAGTACAAATACCCCCAAATCACCCCCTCAGTACAAATAACCCCCAAATCACCCCCCAGTACAAATAACCCCCAAATGTCCCCTTTTTGGAAAATAGTATTTTGTAAGAGGTACAGCGAGTTTTTTAAAGCTGTAATTTTTTGTCACCATTTTTGGCCATTTTTTGTGATACGGCATTGCGTTACTTTAACTGACAATTGCGCGGTCGTGCGACGCTGTACACAAATAAAATTGACTTCCTTATTTTCCCTACAAATAGAGATTTCTTTTGGTGGTATTTGATCTTCTCAGGGTTTATTTTTAACTATAAACACAAAAAAATAAAAAGCAACAATTTTGGCAAAAAAAAAAAAAAAAAATATCAATATTTTTACATTTTCTGCTATAAAACATCCAATAAAAGAAAAAAAAAAATTAAAAAAAAATCTAATTTCTTCATCAGTTTAGGCCAATATGTATTCTGCTACATATTTTTGGTAAAAAAAAAAAAAAAATCACAATAACTGTATATTAATTGGTCTGCACAAAAGTTATCACGTCTCCAAACTTGGGGATATTTTTATGGAATTTTTAATTTTTTTACTAGTAATGGCGCCGATCAGCGACTTCTAGCAGGACTGCGACATTGCAGCACACAAATCGCACACCAAGTAACACTTTTGACACTTTTTTGGGACCAGTGGCACCAATACAGTGATCAGTGCTAAAAAATATGCACTGTCACTGTAGTACTGACACTGGCTAACAAGGGGTTAACATCAGGGGGCGATCAAAAGGTTAAATGTGTCCCTAGGGAGTGCTTTGTCACTGTGTGGGGGAGGAGCTTGTACTGTAAGAAGTCAGAGATCCGTATTCATGGTTAGCAGAAAAACAAGATCTCCGTCTTCTCCTGTCACAGAACGGTGATCTGCCTTGTTTACACTGACCAGCGATCTGTCTGCCTCGGGAGCGATCGATGGGTCCAAGCTGACAATCGCGTCCGCCAGACCTGCTGATTGCCTCCCGCTGGGTCCAAAAAATTTAAAATTCCATAAA
>JBBDGP010005864.1:0-50942 GCA_037952835.1 Lithobates septentrionalis | reverse complement strand
GACCTTCCCCCACTCAATGAGCCTGACCCTATCCGTGTGGCCCTGACCTTATCCCATTGACCTTCCCCCACTCAATGAGCCTGACCCTATCCGTGTGGCCCTGACCTTATCCCATTGACCTTCCCCCACTCAATGAGCCTGACCCCAACAGTGTGGCCCTGACCTTATCCCATTGACCTTCCCCCACTCAATGAGCCTGACCCTAACAGTGTGGCCCTGACCTTATCCCATTGACCTTCCCCCACTCAATGAGCCTGACCCCAACAGTGTGGCCCTGACCTTATCCCATTGACCTTCCCCCGCTCAATGAGCCTGACCCCAACAGTGTGGCCCTGACCTTATCCCATTGACCTTCCCCCACTCAATGAGCCTGACCCTAACAGTGTGGCCCTGACCTTATCCCATTGACCTTCCCCCGCTCAATGAGCCTGACCCCAACAGTGTGGCCCTGACCTTATCCCATTGACCTTCCCCCACTCAATGAGCCTGACCCTAACAGTGTGGCCCTGACCTTATCCCATTGACCTTCCCCCGCTCAATGAGCCTGACCCCAACAGTGTGGCCCTGACCTTATCCCATTGACCTTCCCCCACTCAATGAGCCTGACCCCAACAGTGTGGCCCTGACCTTAACCCATTGACCCTCCCCCACCCAATGAGTCTGACCCCAACAGTGTGGCCCTGACCTTATCCCATTGACCCTCCCCCACTCAATGAGCCTGACCCCAACAGTGTGGCCCTGACCTTATCCCATTGACCTTCCCCCACTCAATGAGCCTGACCCCAACAGTGTGGCCCTGACCTTATCCCATTGACCCTCCCCCACTCAATGAGCCTGACCCCAACAGTGTGGCCCTGACCTTATCCCATTGACCCTCCCCCACCCAATGAGCCTGACCCTAACAGTGTGGCCCTGACCTTATCCCAGTGACCTTCCCCCACTCAATGAGCCTGACCCCAACAGTGTGGCCCTGACCTTATCCCATTGACCTTCCCCCACTCAATGAGCCTGACCCCAACAGTGTGGCCCTGACCTTATCCCATTGACCCTCCCCCACCCAATGAGCCTGACCCCAACAGTGTGGCCCTGACCTTAACCCAGTGACCCTCCCCCACCCAATGAGCCTGACCCCAACAGTGTGGCCCTGACCTTATCCCAGTGACCTTCCCCCACTCAATGAGCCTGACCCCAACAGTGTGGCCCTGACCTTATCCCATTGACCTTCCCCCACTCAATGAGCCTGACCCCAACAGTGTGGCCCTGACCTTATCCCATTGACCCTCCCCCACCCAATGAGCCTGACCCTATCTGTGTGGCCCTGACCTTATCCCAGTGACCCTCCCCAATGAGCCTGACCCTAACCATGTGGCCCTGAACTTATCCCAGTGACCCTCCCCCACCCAATGAGCCTGACCCTATCCGTGTGGCCCTGACCTTATCCCAGTGACCTTCCCCCACTCAATGAGCCTGACCCCAACAGTGTGGCCCTGACCTTAACCCATTGACCCTCCCCCACCCAATGAGCCTGACCCCAACAGTGTGGCCCTGACCTTATCCCATTGACCTTCCCCCACTCAATGAGCCTGACCCCAACAGTGTGGCCCTGACCTTATCCCATTGACCTTCCCCCACTCAATGAGCCTGACCCCAACAGTGTGGCCCTGACCTTATCCCATTGACCTTCCCCCACTCAATGAGCCTGACCCTAACAGTGTGGCCCTGACCTTATCCCATTGACCTTCCCCCGCTCAATGAGCCTGACCCCAACAGTGTGGCCCTGACCTTATCCCATTGACCTTCCCCCACTCAATGAGCCTGACCCCAACAGTGTGGCCCTGACCTTAACCCATTGACCCTCCCCCACCCAATGAGTCTGACCCCAACAGTGTGGCCCTGACCTTAACCCAGTGACCCTCCCCCACCCAATGAGCCTGACCCCAACAGTGTGGCCCTGACCTTAACCCATTGACCTTCCCCCGCTCAATGAGCCTGACCCCAACAGTGTGGCCCTGACCTTATCCCATTGACCTTCCCCCACTCAATGAGCCTGACCCCAACAGTGTGGCCCTGACCTTAACCCAGTGACCCTCCCCCACCCAATGAGCCTGACCCCAACAGTGTGGCCCTGACCTTATCCCATTGACCTTCCCCCACTCAATGAGCCTGACCCCAAAAGTGTGGCCCTGACCTTATCCCATTGACCTTCCCCCACTCAATGAGCCTGACCCCAACAGTGTGGCCCTGACCTTATCCCATTGACCTTCCCCCGCTCAATGAGCCTGACCCCAACAGTGTGGCCCTGACCTTATCCCATTGACCTTCCCCCACTCAATGAGCCTGACCCCAACAGTGTGGCCCTGACCTTATCCCACTGACCTTCCCCCACTCAATGAGCCTGACCCCAACAGTGTGGCCCTGACCTTAACCCATTGACCCTCCCCCACCCAATGAGTCTGACCCCTACAGTGTGGCCCTGACCTTATCCCAGTGACCTTCCCCCACTCAATGAGCCTGGCCCTGACCTTATCCCATTGACCTTCCCCCACTCAATGAGCCTGACCCCAACAGTGTGGCCCTGACCTTATCCCATTGACCTTCCCCCACTCAATGAGCCTGACCCCAACAGTGTGGCCCTGACCTTATCCCACTGACCTTCCCCCACGCAATGAGCCTGACCCCAACAGTGTGGCCCTGACCTTAACCCATTGACCCTCCCCCACCCAATGAGTCTGACCCCAACAGTGTGGCCCTGACCTTAACCCAGTGACCCTCCCCCACCCAATGAGCCTGACCCCAACAGTGTGGCCCTGACCTTAACCCATTGACCCTCCCCCACCCAATGAGCCTGACCCCAACAGTGTGGCCCTGACCTTATCCCAGTGACCTTCCCCCACCCAATGAGCCTGACCCCAACCGTGTGGCCCTGACCTTATCCCAGTGACCCTGAACCTAACCCATTGACCATCCCCCACCCAATGAGCCTGACCCTATCCGTGTGGCCCTGACCTTATGCCAGTGACCCTCCCCCACCCAATGAGCCTGACCCCAACCGTGTGGCCCTGACCTTATCCCAGTGACCCTCCCCCACCCAATGAGCCTGACCCCAACCGTGTGGCCCTGACCTTATCCCAGTGACCCTCCCCCACCCAATGAGCCTGACCCCAACCGTGTGGCCCTGACCTTATCCCAGTGACCCTCCCCCACCCAATGAGCCTGACTCCAACCGTGTGGCCCTGAACTTAACCCTCCCCGACCCAATGAGCCTGACCCTAACCATGTGGCCCTGAACTTATCCCAGTGACCCTCCCCCACCCAATGAGCCTGACCCTATCCGTGTGGCCCTGACCTTATCCCAGTGACCCTCCCCGACCCAATGAGCCTGACCCTAACCATGTGGCCCTGAACTTATCCCAGTGACCCTCCCCCACCCAATGAGCCTGACCCTATCCGTGTGGCCCTGACCTTATCCCAGTGACCCTCCCCCACCCAATGAGCCTGACCCCAACCGTGTGGCCCTGAACTTAACCCTCCCCGACCCAATGAGCCTGACCCTAACCATGTGGCCCTGAACTTATCCTAGTGACCCTCCCCCACCCAATGAGCCTGACCCTATCCGTGTGGCCCTGACCTTATCCCAGTGACCCTCGCCGACCCAATGAGCCTGACCCTAACCATGTGGCCCTGAACTTATCCCAGTGACCCTCCCCCACCCAATGAGCCTGACCCTATCCGTGTGGCCCTGACCTTATCCCAGTGACCCTCCCCCACCCAATGAGCCTGACCCCAACTGTGTGGCCCTGAACTTAACCCTCCCCCACCCAATGAGCCTGACCCTATTCGTGAGGCCCTGACCTTAACCCAGTGACCCCCCCCACCCAATGGCCCTGACCCCAACCCAGTGACCCTAAGCCTACATCATTTTCTGTGTATCTGAACACATTGAGGAGACCCTGTCACCCTGCCCACTGAGCGTCTATGCCATGACACTCCAAACCCCCGATATTCACCTTACCGGCCCTTCCCCCCAGATGGTAATTGGTTGTTGTCAGGGAAGTAGTAATGTCACTCAGTCATGTGACAGTGTTCAGTCACGGTGATTGGCTGCTAGACCAAAGCACTGTCATATGAGAGAAGGTCACATCAAGACGCATTGGGTACATTGGTATAAGGTGACTATCAGGGGTCCGGGGCCCTTTTCATGACATGTACCCAGCATCCCTCACTAACCGTCTTCTCCTCCAATGAGGTCTTTCCATCCTCCGCCTCCTGCAGCTTCTGCTGGCGCTTCCGATCTTTCTGCCTCTAGAATGACGGAGAACAATGCAAACCATGACTTCCATATACAAGGTCAAAGGGGGCGGAGTCAGCAGACAGCCAATAGCATACCTTTTTCTTCAGTCTCTTCTTATCAGCTTTCTCCTTCTCCCTCTTCTCCTCTTCTAATAGTTCCTTGGCATTCCGGTCCGCCTCCTTCATGGTAAAGACACGTCATGTGACACATGTGTCCAACCTACCACCATGTCCTACCCAACCTACCTACCACCAACCCTGTAATGTCCTCCTATCCCACCTACCTACCACCATGTCCTACCCAACCTACCTACCACCAACCCTGTAATGTCCTCCTATCCCACCTACCTACCACCATGTCCTACCCAACCTACCTACCACCAACCCTGTAATGTCCTCCTATCCCACCTACCTACCTACCCTGTAATGTCCTCCTATCCCACCTACCTACCACCATGTCCTACCCAACCTACCTACCACCAACCCTGTAATGTCCTCCTATCCCACCTACCTACCCACCACCAACCCTGTAATGTCCTCCTATCCCACCTACCTACCACCATGTCCTACCCAACCTACCTACCACCAACCCTGTAATGTCCTCCTATCCCACCTACCTACCTACCCTGTAATGTCCTCCTATCCCACCTACCTACCACCATGTCCTACCCAACCTACCTACCACCAACCCTGTAATGTCCTCCTATCCCACCTACCACCATGTCCTACCCAACCTACCTACCACCAACCCTGTAATGTCCTCCTATCCCACCTACCTACCCACCACCAACCCTGTAATGTCCTCCTATCCCACCTACCTACCACCATGTCCTACCCAACCTACCTACCACCAACCCTGTAATGTCCTCCTATCCCACCTACCTACCACCATGTCCTACCCAACCTACCTACCACCAACCCTGTAATGTCCTCCGATCCTACCTACCTACCACCATGTCCTACCCAACCTACCTACCACCAACCCTGTAATGTCCTCCTATCCCACCTACCTACCCACCACCAACCCTGTAATGTCCTCCTATCCCACCTACCTACCCACCACCAACCCTGTAATGTCCTCCTATCCCACCTACCTACCACCATGTCCTACCCAACCTACCTACCACCAACCCTGTAATGTCCTCCTATCCCACCTACCTACCCACCACCAACCCTGTAATGTCCTCCTATCCCACCTACCTACCACCATGTCCTACCCAACCTACCCACCACCAACCCTGTAATGTCCTCCTATCCCACCTACCTACCACCATGTCCTACCCAACCTACCCACCACCAACCCTGTAATGTCCTCCTATCCCACCTACCTACCACCATGTCCTACCCAACCTACCCACCACCAACCCTGTAATGTCCTCCTATCCCACCTACCTACCACCATGTCCTACCCAACCTACCCACCACCAACCCTGTAATGTCCTCCTATCCCACCTACCTACCACCATGTCCTACCCAACCTACCTACCACCAACCCTGTAATGTCCTCCTATCCCACCTACCTACCCACCACCAACCCTGTAATGTCCTCCTATCCCACCTACCTACCACCATGTCCTACCCAACCTACCTACCACCAACCCTGTAATGTCCTCCTATCCCACCTACCTACCCACCACCAACCCTGTAATGTCCTCCTATCCCACCTACCTACCACCATGTCCTACCCAACCTACCCACCACCAACCCTGTAATGTCCTCCTATCCCACCTACCTACCACCATGTCCTACCCAACCTACCCACCACCAACCCTGTAATGTCCTCCTATCCCACCTACCTACCACCATGTCCTACCCAACCTACCTACCACCAACCCTGTAATGTCCTCCTATCCCACCTACCTACCACCATGTCCTACCCAACCTACCTACCACCAACCCTGTAATGTCCTCCGATCCTACCTACCTACCACCATGTCCTACCCAACCTACCTACCAACAACCCTGTAATGTCCTCCTATCCCACCTACCTACCACCATGTCCTACCCAACCTACCTACCACCAACCCTGTAATGTCCTCCTATCCCACCTACCTACCTACCACCAACCCTGTAATGTCCTCCTACCCAACCTACCTACCACCAACCCTGTAATGTCCTCCGATCCTACCTACCTACCACCATGTCCTACCCAACCTACCCACCAACAACCCTGTAATGTCCTCCTATCCCACCTACCTACCACCATGTCCTACCCAACCTACCTACCACCAACCCTGTAATGTCCTCCTATCCCACCTACCTACCACCATGTCCTACCCAACCTACCTACCACCAACCCTGTAATGTCCTCCTATCCCACCTACCTACCACCATGTCCTACCCAACCTACCTACCACCAACCCTGTAATGTCCTCCGATCCTACCTACCTACCACCATGTCCTACCCAACCTACCTACCACCAACCCTGTAATGTCCTCCGATCCTACCTACCTACCACCATGTCCTACCCAACCTACCTACCACCAACCCTGTAATGTCCTCCGATCCTACCTACCTACCACCATGTCCTACCCAACCTACCTACCCTGTAATGTCCTCCGATCCTACCTACCTACCCTGTAATGTCCTCCGATCCTACCTACCTACCACTAACCCTGTAATGTCCTCCTATCCCACCTACCTACCTACCCTGTAATGTCCTCCTATCCCACCTACCTACCTACCTACCCTGTAATGTCCTCCTATCCCACCTACCTACCACCAACCCTGTAATCTCCTCCTATCCCACCTACCTACCTACCCTGTAATGTCCTCCTATCCCACCTACCTACCTACCTACCTACCCTGTAATGTCCTCCTATCCCACCTACCTACCACCAACCCTGTAATCTCCTCCTATCCCACCTACCTACCACCTACCCTGTAATGTCCTCCTATCCCACCTACCTACCACCAACCCTGTAATGTCCTCCTATCCCACCTACCTACCTACCCTGTAATGTCCTCCGATCCTACCTACCTACCCTGTAATGTCCTCCTATCCCACCTACCTACCTTGTAATGTCCTCCGATCCTACCTACCTACCTACCCTGTAATGTCCTCCTATCCCACCTACCTACCTACCACCAATCATCTCCCCTCCTCCACCACCAACCCTGTAATGTCCTCCTATCCCACCTACCTACCTACCCTGTAATGTCCTCCTATCCCACCTACCTACCACTAACCCTGTAATGTCCTCCTATCCCACCTACCTACCTACCCTGTAATGTCCTCCTATCCCACCTACCTACCTACCCTGTAATGTCCTCCTATCCCACCTACCTACCTACCACCAACCCTGTAATGTCCTCCTATCCCACCTACCTACCAACCCTGTAATGTCCTCCTATCCCACCTACCTACCACCATGTCCTACCCAACCTACCTACCACCAACCCTGTAATGTCCTCCTATCCCACCTACCTACCACCAATCATCTCCCCTCCTCCACCACCAATCCTGTAATGTCCTCCTATCCCACCTACCACCAACCCTGTAATGTCCTCCTATCCCACCTACCTACCACCAATCATCTCCCCTCCTCCACCACCAACCCTGTAATGTCCTCCTATCCCACCTACCTACCTACCTACCCAGTAATGTCCTCCTATCCCACCTACCTACCACCAACCCTGTAATGTCCTCCTATCCCACCTACCTACCTACCTACCCTGTAATGTCCTCCTATCCCACCTACCTACCAACCCTGTAATGTCCTCCTATCCCACCTACCTACCTACCTACCCTGTAATGTCCTCCTATCCCACCTACCTACCAACCCTGTAATGTCCTCCTATCCCACCTACCTACCACCATGTCCTACCCAACCTACCTACCACCAACCCTGTAATGTCCTCCTATCCCACCTACCTACCACCATGTCCTACCCAACCTACCTACCACCAACCCTGTAATGTCCTCCTATCCCACCTACCTACCACCATGTCCTACCCAACCTACCTACCACCAACCCTGTAATGTCCTCCTATCCCACCTACCTACCACCATGTCCTACCCAACCTACCTACCACCAACCCTGTAATGTCCTCCTATCCCACCTACCTACCACCATGTCCTACCCAACCTACCTACCACCAACCCTGTAATGTCCTCCGATCCTACCTACCTACCACCATGTCCTACCCAACCTACCTACCACCAACCCTGTAATGTCCTCCTATCCCACCTACCTACCCACCACCAACCCTGTAATGTCCTCCTATCCCACCTACCTACCTACCCTGTAATGTCCTCCTATCCCACCTACCTACCACCATGTCCTACCCAACCTACCCACCACCAACCCTGTAATGTCCTCCTATCCCACCTACCACCATGTCCTACCCAACCTACCTACCACCAACCCTGTAATGTCCTCCTATCCCACCTACCTACCACCATGTCCTACCCAACCTACCCACCACCAACCCTGTAATGTCCTCCTATCCCACCTACCTACCACCATGTCCTACCCAACCTACCTACCACCAACCCTGTAATGTCCTCCTATCCCACCTACCTACCACCATGTCCTACCCAACCTACCTACCACCAACCCTGTAATGTCCTCCGATCCTACCTACCTACCACCATGTCCTACCCAACCTACCTACCACCAACCCTGTAATGTCCTCCTATCCCACCTACCTACCCACCACCAACCCTGTAATGTCCTCCTATCCCACCTACCTACCCACCACCAACCCTGTAATGTCCTCCTATCCCACCTACCTACCCACCACCAACCCTGTAATGTCCTCCTATCCCACCTACCTACCACCATGTCCTACCCAACCTACCTACCACCAACCCTGTAATGTCCTCCTATCCCACCTACCTACCACCATGTCCTACCCAACCTACCTACCACCAACCCTGTAATGTCCTCCTATCCCACCTACCTACCACCATGTCCTACCCAACCTACCTACCACCAACCCTGTAATGTCCTCCTATCCCACCTACCTACCCACCACCAACCCTGTAATGTCCTCCTATCCCACCTACCTACCACCATGTCCTACCCAACCTACCCACCACCAACCCTGTAATGTCCTCCTATCCCACCTACCTACCACCATGTCCTACCCAACCTACCCACCACCAACCCTGTAATGTCCTCCTATCCCACCTACCTACCACCATGTCCTACCCAACCTACCCACCACCAACCCTGTAATGTCCTCCTATCCCACCTACCTACCACCATGTCCTACCCAACCTACCTACCACCAACCCTGTAATGTCCTCCTATCCCACCTACCTACCACCATGTCCTACCCAACCTACCTACCACCAACCCTGTAATGTCCTCCTATCCCACCTACCTACCTACCACCAACCCTGTAATGTCCTCCTATCCCACCTACCTACCACCATGTCCTACCCAACCTACCTACCACCAACCCTGTAATGTCCTCCTATCCCACCTACCTACCCACCACCAACCCTGTAATGTCCTCCCATCCCACCTACCTACCACCATGTCCTACCCAACCTACCTACCACCAACCCTGTAATGTCCTCCTATCCCACCTACCTACCCACCACCAACCCTGTAATGTCCTCCTATCCCACCTACCTACCACCATGTCCTACCCAACCTACCCACCACCAACCCTGTAATGTCCTCCTATCCCACCTACCTACCTACCTACCCTGTAATGTCCTCCTATCCCACCTACCTACCACCATGTCCTACCCAACCTACCTACCACCAACCCTGTAATGTCCTCCTATCCCACCTACCTACCACCATGTCCTACCCAACCTACCCACCACCAACCCTGTAATGTCCTCCTATCCCACCTACCTACCACCATGTCCTACCCAACCTACCCACCACCAACCCTGTAATGTCCTCCTATCCCACCTACCTACCTACCCTGTAATGTCCTCCTATCCCACCTACCTACCACCATGTCCTACCCAACCTACCTACCACCAACCCTGTAATGTCCTCCGATCCTACCTACCACCATGTCCTACCCAACCTACCTACCACCAACCCTGTAATGTCCTCCTATCCCACCTACCTACCACCATGTCCTACCCAACCTACCTACCACCAACCCTGTAATGTCCTCCGATCCTACCTACCTACCACCATGTCCTACCCAACCTACCTACCAACAACCCTGTAATGTCCTCCTATCCCACCTACCTACCACCATGTCCTACCCAACCTACCTACCACCAACCCTGTAATGTCCTCCGATCCTACCTACCTACCACCATGTCCTACCCAACCTACCCACCAACAACCCTGTAATGTCCTCCTATCCCACCTACCTACCACCATGTCCTACCCAACCTACCTACCACCAACCCTGTAATGTCCTCCTATCCCACCTACCTACCACCATGTCCTACCCAACCTACCTACCACCAACCCTGTAATGTCCTCCGATCCTACCTACCTACCACCATGTCCTACCCAACCTACCTACCAACAACCCTGTAATGTCCTCCTATCCCACCTACCTACCACCATGTCCTACCCAACCTACCTACCACCAACCCTGTAATGTCCTCCGATCCTACCTACCTACCACCATGTCCTACCCAACCTACCTACCCTGTAATGTCCTCCGATCCTACCTACCTACCCTGTAATGTCCTCCGATCCTACCTACCTACCACTAACCCTGTAATGTCCTCCTATCCCACCTACCTACCTACCCTGTAATGTCCTCCTATCCCACCTACCTACCTACCTACCCTGTAATGTCCTCCTATCCCACCTACCTACCACCAACCCTGTAATCTCCTCCTATCCCACCTACCTACCTACCCTGTAATGTCCTCCTATCCCACCTACCTACCTACCTACCTACCCTGTAATGTCCTCCTATCCCACCTACCTACCACCAACCCTGTAATCTCCTCCTATCCCACCTACCTACCACCTACCCTGTAATGTCCTCCTATCCCACCTACCTACCACCAACCCTGTAATGTCCTCCTATCCCACCTACCTACCACTAACCCTGTAATGTCCTCCTATCCCACCTACCTACCTACCCTGTAATGTCCTCCTATCCCACCTACCTACCTACCCTGTAATGTCCTCCGATCCTACCTACCTACCCTGTAATGTCCTACCCAACCTACCCACCACCAACCCTGTAATGTCCTCCTATCCCACCTACCTACCTACCCTGTAATGTCCTCCTATCCCACCTACCTACCACCATGTCCTACCCAACCTACCTACCACCAACCCTGTAATGTCCTCCGATCCTACCTACCACCATGTCCTACCCAACCTACCTACCACCAACCCTGTAATGTCCTCCTATCCCACCTACCTACCACCATGTCCTACCCAACCTACCTACCACCAACCCTGTAATGTCCTCCGATCCTACCTACCTACCACCATGTCCTACCCAACCTACCTACCACCAACCCTGTAATGTCCTCCTATCCCACCTACCTACCTACCACCAACCCTGTAATGTCCTCCTATCCCACCTACCTACCACCATGTCCTACCCAACCTACCTACCACCAACCCTGTAATGTCCTCCGATCCTACCTACCTACCACCATGTCCTACCCAACCTACCCACCAACAACCCTGTAATGTCCTCCTATCCCACCTACCTACCACCATGTCCTACCCAACCTACCTACCACCAACCCTGTAATGTCCTCCTATCCCACCTACCTACCACCATGTCCTACCCAACCTACCTACCACCAACCCTGTAATGTCCTCCTATCCCACCTACCTACCACCATGTCCTACCCAACCTACCTACCACCAACCCTGTAATGTCCTCCGATCCTACCTACCTACCACCATGTCCTACCCAACCTACCTACCAACAACCCTGTAATGTCCTCCTATCCCACCTACCTACCACCATGTCCTACCCAACCTACCTACCACCAACCCTGTAATGTCCTCCGATCCTACCTACCTACCACCATGTCCTACCCAACCTACCTACCCTGTAATGTCCTCCGATCCTACCTACCTACCCTGTAATGTCCTCCGATCCTACCTACCTACCACTAACCCTGTAATGTCCTCCTATCCCACCTACCTACCTACCCTGTAATGTCCTCCTATCCCACCTACCTACCTACCTACCCTGTAATGTCCTCCTATCCCACCTACCTACCACCAACCCTGTAATCTCCTCCTATCCCACCTACCTACCTACCCTGTAATGTCCTCCTATCCCACCTACCTACCTACCTACCTACCCTGTAATGTCCTCCTATCCCACCTACCTACCACCAACCCTGTAATCTCCTCCTATCCCACCTACCTACCACCTACCCTGTAATGTCCTCCTATCCCACCTACCTACCACCAACCCTGTAATGTCCTCCTATCCCACCTACCTACCACTAACCCTGTAATGTCCTCCTATCCCACCTACCCTGTAATGTCCTCCTATCCCACCTACCTACCTACCCTGTAATGTCCTCCGATCCTACCTACCTACCCTGTAATGTCCTCCTATCCCACCTACCTACCTTGTAATGTCCTCCGATCCTACCTACCTACCCTGTAATGTCCTCCTATCCCACCTACCTACCTACCACCAATCATCTCCCCTCCTCCACCACCAACCCTGTAATGTCCTCCTATCCCACCTACCTACCTACCCTGTAATGTCCTCCTATCCCACCTACCTACCACTAACCCTGTAATGTCCTCCTATCCCACCTACCTACCTACCCTGTAATGTCCTCCTATCCCACCTACCTACCTACCCTGTAATGTCCTCCTATCCCACCTACCTACCAACCCTGTAATGTCCTCCTATCCCACCTACCTACCAACCCTGTAATGTCCTCCTATCCCACCTACCTACCTACCTACCACCAACCCTGTAATGTCCTCCTATCCCACCTACCTACCCACCACCAACCCTGTAATGTCCTCCTATCCCACCTACCTACCACCATGTCCTACCCAACCTACCTACCACCAACCCTGTAATGTCCTCCTATCCCACCTACCTACCTACCCTGTAATGTCCTCCTATCCCACCTACCTACCACCATGTCCTACCCAACCTACCTACCACCAACCCTGTAATGTCCTCCTATCCCACCTACCTACCACCATGTCCTACCCAACCTACCTACCACCAACCCTGTAATGTCCTCCTATCCCACCTACCTACCACCATGTCCTACCCAACCTACCTACCACCAACCCTGTAATGTCCTCCGATCCTACCTACCTACCACCATGTCCTACCCAACCTACCTACCACCAACCCTGTAATGTCCTCCTATCCCACCTACCTACCCACCACCAACCCTGTAATGTCCTCCTATCCCACCTACCTACCTACCCTGTAATGTCCTCCTATCCCACCTACCTACCACCATGTCCTACCCAACCTACCTACCACCAACCCTGTAATGTCCTCCGATCCTACCTACCTACCACCATGTCCTACCCAACCTACCTACCACCAACCCTGTAATGTCCTCCTATCCCACCTACCACCATGTCCTACCCAACCTACCTACCACCAACCCTGTAATGTCCTCCTATCCCACCTACCTACCACCATGTCCTACCCAACCTACCCACCACCAACCCTGTAATGTCCTCCTATCCCACCTACCTACCACCATGTCCTACCCAACCTACCTACCACCAACCCTGTAATGTCCTCCTATCCCACCTACCTACCACCATGTCCTACCCAACCTACCTACCACCAACCCTGTAATGTCCTCCTATCCCACCTACCTACCTACCACCAACCCTGTAATGTCCTCCTATCCCACCTACCTACCACCATGTCCTACCCAACCTACCTACCACCAACCCTGTAATGTCCTCCTATCCCACCTACCTACCCACCACCAACCCTGTAATGTCCTCCTATCCCACCTACCTACCTACCCTGTAATGTCCTCCTATCCCACCTACCTACCACCATGTCCTACCCAACCTACCCACCACCAACCCTGTAATGTCCTCCTATCCCACCTACCACCATGTCCTACCCAACCTACCTACCACCAACCCTGTAATGTCCTCCTATCCCACCTACCTACCACCATGTCCTACCCAACCTACCCACCACCAACCCTGTAATGTCCTCCTATCCCACCTACCTACCACCATGTCCTACCCAACCTACCTACCACCAACCCTGTAATGTCCTCCTATCCCACCTACCTACCACCATGTCCTACCCAACCTACCTACCACCAACCCTGTAATGTCCTCCGATCCTACCTACCTACCACCATGTCCTACCCAACCTACCTACCACCAACCCTGTAATGTCCTCCTATCCCACCTACCTACCCACCACCAACCCTGTAATGTCCTCCTATCCCACCTACCTACCCACCACCAACCCTGTAATGTCCTCCTATCCCACCTACCTACCACCATGTCCTACCCAACCTACCCACCACCAACCCTGTAATGTCCTCCTATCCCACCTACCTACCACCATGTCCTACCCAACCTACCCACCACCAACCCTGTAATGTCCTCCTATCCCACCTACCTACCACCATGTCCTACCCAACCTACCTACCACCAACCCTGTAATGTCCTCCTATCCCACCTACCTACCACCATGTCCTACCCAACCTACCTACCACCAACCCTGTAATGTCCTCCGATCCTACCTACCTACCACCATGTCCTACCCAACCTACCCACCACCAACCCTGTAATGTCCTCCTATCCCACCTACCTACCACCATGTCCTACCCAACCTACCTACCACCAACCCTGTAATGTCCTCCTATCCCACCTACCTACCACCATGTCCTACCCAACCTACCTACCACCAACCCTGTAATGTCCTCCTATCCCACCTACCTACCTACCACCAACCCTGTAATGTCCTCCTATCCCACCTACCTACCACCATGTCCTACCCAACCTACCTACCACCAACCCTGTAATGTCCTCCTATCCCACCTACCTACCCACCACCAACCCTGTAATGTCCTCCTATCCCACCTACCTACCACCATGTCCTACCCAACCTACCTACCACCAACCCTGTAATGTCCTCCTATCCCACCTACCTACCCACCACCAACCCTGTAATGTCCTCCTATCCCACCTACCTACCTACCACCAACCCTGTAATGTCCTCCTATCCCACCTACCTACCACCATGTCCTACCCAACCTACCTACCACCAACCCTGTAATGTCCTCCTATCCCACCTACCTACCCACCACCAACCCTGTAATGTCCTCCTATCCCACCTACCTACCACCATGTCCTACCCAACCTACCCACCACCAACCCTGTAATGTCCTCCTATCCCACCTACCTACCACCATGTCCTACCCAACCTACCTACCACCAACCCTGTAATGTCCTCCTATCCCACCTACCTACCACCATGTCCTACCCAACCTACCCACCACCAACCCTGTAATGTCCTCCTATCCCACCTACCTACCACCATGTCCTACCCAACCTACCCACCACCAACCCTGTAATGTCCTCCTATCCCACCTACCTACCTACCCTGTAATGTCCTCCTATCCCACCTACCTACCACCATGTCCTACCCAACCTACCTACCACCAACCCTGTAATGTCCTCCGATCCTACCTACCACCATGTCCTACCCAACCTACCTACCACCAACCCTGTAATGTCCTCCTATCCCACCTACCTACCACCATGTCCTACCCAACCTACCTACCACCAACCCTGTAATGTCCTCCGATCCTACCTACCTACCACCATGTCCTACCCAACCTACCTACCAACAACCCTGTAATGTCCTCCTATCCCACCTACCTACCACCATGTCCTACCCAACCTACCTACCACCAACCCTGTAATGTCCTCCTATCCCACCTACCTACCTACCACCAACCCTGTAATGTCCTCCTATCCCACCTACCTACCACCATGTCCTACCCAACCTACCTACCACCAACCCTGTAATGTCCTCCGATCCTACCTACCTACCACCATGTCCTACCCAACCTACCCACCAACAACCCTGTAATGTCCTCCTATCCCACCTACCTACCACCATGTCCTACCCAACCTACCTACCACCAACCCTGTAATGTCCTCCTATCCCACCTACCTACCACCATGTCCTACCCAACCTACCTACCACCAACCCTGTAATGTCCTCCTATCCCACCTACCTACCACCATGTCCTACCCAACCTACCTACCACCAACCCTGTAATGTCCTCCGATCCTACCTACCTACCACCATGTCCTACCCAACCTACCTACCAACAACCCTGTAATGTCCTCCTATCCCACCTACCTACCACCATGTCCTACCCAACCTACCTACCACCAACCCTGTAATGTCCTCCGATCCTACCTACCTACCACCATGTCCTACCCAACCTACCTACCCTGTAATGTCCTCCGATCCTACCTACCTACCCTGTAATGTCCTCCGATCCTACCTACCTACCACTAACCCTGTAATGTCCTCCTATCCCACCTACCTACCTACCCTGTAATGTCCTCCTATCCCACCTACCTACCTACCTACCCTGTAATGTCCTCCTATCCCACCTACCTACCACCAACCCTGTAATCTCCTCCTATCCCACCTACCTACCTACCCTGTAATGTCCTCCTATCCCACCTACCTACCTACCCTGTAATGTCCTCCTATCCCACCTACCTACCACCAACCCTGTAATCTCCTCCTATCCCACCTACCTACCACCTACCCTGTAATGTCCTCCTATCCCACCTACCTACCACCATGTCCTACCCAACCTACCTACCACCAACCCTGTAATGTCCTCCTATCCCACCTACCTACCTACCCTGTAATGTCCTCCTATCCCACCTACCTACCTACCCTGTAATGTCCTCCGATCCTACCTACCTACCCTGTAATGTCCTACCCAACCTACCCACCACCAACCCTGTAATGTCCTCCTATCCCACCTACCTACCTACCTACCCTGTAATGTCCTCCTATCCCACCTACCTACCACCATGTCCTACCCAACCTACCTACCACCAACCCTGTAATGTCCTCCGATCCTACCTACCACCATGTCCTACCCAACCTACCTACCACCAACCCTGTAATGTCCTCCTATCCCACCTACCTACCACCATGTCCTACCCAACCTACCTACCACCAACCCTGTAATGTCCTCCGATCCTACCTACCTACCACCATGTCCTACCCAACCTACCTACCAACAACCCTGTAATGTCCTCCTATCCCACCTACCTACCACCATGTCCTACCCAACCTACCTACCACCAACCCTGTAATGTCCTCCTATCCCACCTACCTACCTACCACCAACCCTGTAATGTCCTCCTATCCCACCTACCTACCACCATGTCCTACCCAACCTACCTACCACCAACCCTGTAATGTCCTCCGATCCTACCTACCTACCACCATGTCCTACCCAACCTACCCACCAACAACCCTGTAATGTCCTCCTATCCCACCTACCTACCACCATGTCCTACCCAACCTACCTACCACCAACCCTGTAATGTCCTCCTATCCCACCTACCTACCACCATGTCCTACCCAACCTACCTACCACCAACCCTGTAATGTCCTCCTATCCCACCTACCTACCACCATGTCCTACCCAACCTACCTACCACCAACCCTGTAATGTCCTCCGATCCTACCTACCTACCACCATGTCCTACCCAACCTACCTACCAACAACCCTGTAATGTCCTCCTATCCCACCTACCTACCACCATGTCCTACCCAACCTACCTACCACCAACCCTGTAATGTCCTCCGATCCTACCTACCTACCACCATGTCCTACCCAACCTACCTACCCTGTAATGTCCTCCGATCCTACCTACCTACCCTGTAATGTCCTCCGATCCTACCTACCTACCACTAACCCTGTAATGTCCTCCTATCCCACCTACCTACCTACCCTGTAATGTCCTCCTATCCCACCTACCTACCTACCTACCCTGTAATGTCCTCCTATCCCACCTACCTACCACCAACCCTGTAATCTCCTCCTATCCCACCTACCTACCTACCCTGTAATGTCCTCCTATCCCACCTACCTACCTACCTACCTACCCTGTAATGTCCTCCTATCCCACCTACCTACCACCAACCCTGTAATCTCCTCCTATCCCACCTACCTACCACCTACCCTGTAATGTCCTCCTATCCCACCTACCTACCACTAACCCTGTAATGTCCTCCTATCCCACCTACCTACCACTAACCCTGTAATGTCCTCCTATCCCACCTACCCTGTAATGTCCTCCTATCCCACCTACCTACCTACCCTGTAATGTCCTCCGATCCTACCTACCTACCCTGTAATGTCCTCCTATCCCACCTACCTACCTTGTAATGTCCTCCTATCCCACCTACCTACCTACCACCAATCATCTCCCCTCCTCCACCACCAACCCTGTAATGTCCTCCTATCCCACCTACCTACCTACCCTGTAATGTCCTCCTATCCCACCTACCTACCACTAACCCTGTAATGTCCTCCTATCCCACCTACCTACCTACCCTGTAATGTCCTCCTATCCCACCTACCTACCTACCCTGTAATGTCCTCCTATCCCACCTACCTACCAACCCTGTAATGTCCTCCTATCCCACCTACCTACCAACCCTGTAATGTCCTCCTATCCCACCTACCTACCACCAATCATCTCCCCTCCTCCACCACCAATCCTGTAATGTCCTCCTATCCCACCTACCACCAACCCTGTAATGTCCTCCTATCCCACCTACCTACCACCAATCATCTCCCCTCCTCCACCACCAACCCTGTAATGTCCTCCTATCCCACCTACCTACCTACCTACCCAGTAATGTCCTCCTATCCCACCTACCTACCACCAACCCTGTAATGTCCTCCTATCCCACCTACCTATCAACCCTGTAATGTCCTCCTATCCCACCTACCTACCTACCTACCCTGTAATGTCCTCCTATCCCACCTACCTACCAACCCTGTAATGTCCTATCCCACCTACCTACCTACCTACCCTGTAATGTCCTCCTATCCCACCTACCTACCAACCCTGTAATGTCCTCCTATCCCACCTACCTACCTACCACTAATCCTGTAATGTCCTCCTATCCCACCTACCTTGTAATGTCCTCCTATCCCACCTACCTACCACCATGTCCTACCCAACCTACCTACCACCAACCCTGTAATGTCCTCCTATCCCACCTACCTACCTACCCTGTAATGTCCTCCTATCCCACCTACCTACCTACCCTGTAATGTCCTCCGATCCCACCTACCTACCACCAACCCTGTAATGTCCTCCTATCCCACCTACCTACCTACCACCAACCCTGTAATGTCCTCCTATCCCACCTACCTACCTACCACCAACCCCGTAATGTCCTCCTATCCCACCTACCTACTAACCCTGTAATGTCCTCCTATCCCACCTACCTACCACCAATCATCTCCCCTCCTCCACCACCAACCCTGTAATGTCCTCCTATCCCACCTACCTACCTACCCTGTAATGTCCTCCTATCCCACCTACCTACCTACCACCAACCCTGTAATGTCCTCCTATCCCACCTACCTACCTACCACCAACCCTGTAATGTCCTCCTATCCCACCTACCTACCACCAACCCTGTAATGTCCTCCTATCCCACCTACCTACCACCAATCATTTCCCCTCCTCCACCACCAATCCTGTAATGTTCTCCTATCCCACCTACCTACCTACCACCAACCCTGTAATGTCCTCCTATCCCACCTACCTACCACCAATCATTTCCCCTCCTCCACCACCAGCCACCAACCCTGTCATCTCCTCTTCCGCCAACCTCATCCCATCCTTTCCCACCAACCACCAATTCCGTCCCCTCCTCTCTCGTCTACCACCAATCGTGTCCTCTACTGCTTGCTGTCAATCCCGTCCCCTTCTCACCAACCTAACACTAATCCCATTCTCTCCTCTCCCACCTACCACCAATCCCTTCCTCTCCTCTCCCTACCCGTCATGTGGTACTTACCTCTTGGGTTATATATCTAGGTTGGGGTAAGCTATAATTCTGGGAGAGAAGAAAAGAGGGGCGAAGGCCGCAGTAGGTGTTCTGATAGGGGTTGTTGTCCCAGATTCTGATATCATCATCATCCTCTCCATCATCATCATCATTATAATAATAATATTCATCTAAATAGCTGTCATCCGAATCCGCTGGAGAGAGAGAAAGAAACGTGTCAGACAAACAGGACGTGGCTTCAACTCGGGCCCCATAGCAGGACTCCACATCCACCATATGAAGGGTGTCAGCCCAGCTCGGCCCCCATCACAGGACTCCACATCCACCATATGAAGGGTGTCAGCCCAGCTCGGCCCCCCATCACAGGACTCCACATCCACCATATGAAGGGTGTCAGCCCAGCTCGGCCCCCATCACAGGACTCCCCATCCACCATATGAAGAGTGTCAGCCCAGCTCGGCCCCCATCACAGGACTCCACATCCACCATATGAAGGGTGTCAGCCCAGCTCGGCCCCCCATCACAGGACTTCACATCCACCATATGAAGAGTGTCAGCCCAGCTCAGCCCCCATCACAGGACTCCACATCCACCATATGAAGGGTGTCAGCCCAGCTCGGCCCCCATCACAGGACTCCACATCCACCATATGAAGGGTGTCAGCCCAGCTCGGCCCCCCATCACAGGACTCCACATCCACCATATGAAGAGTGTCAGCCCAGCTCAGCCCCCATCACAGGACTCCACATCCACCATATGAAGGGTGTCAGCCCAGCTCAGCCCCCATCACAGGACTCCACATCCACCATATGAAGGGTGTCAGCCCAGCTCGGCCCCCATCACAGGACTCCACATCCACCATATGAAGGGTGTCAGCCCAGCTCGGCCCCCCATCACAGGACTCCACATCCACCATATGAAGAGTGTCAGCCCAGCTCAGCCCCCATCACAGGACTCCACATCCACCATATGAAGGGTGTCAGCCCAGCCCGGCCCCCATCACAGGACTCCACATCCACCATATGAAGGGTGTCAGCCCAGCCCGGCCCCCATCACAGGACTCCACATCCACCATATGAAGGGTGTCAGCCCAGCTCAGCCCCCATCACAGGACTCCACATCCACCATATGAAGGGTGTCAGCCCAGCTCGGCCCCCATCACAGGACTTCCCATCCACCATATGAAGGGTGTCAGCCCAGCTCGGCCCCCATCACAGGACTCCACATCCACCATATGAAGAGTGTCAGCCCAGCTCAGCCCCCATCACAGGACTCCACATCCACCATATGAAGGGTGTCAGCCCAGCTCGGCCCCCCATCACAGGACTCCACATCCACCATATGAAGGGTGTCAGCCCAGCTCAGCCCCCATCACAGGACTTCCCATCCACCATATGAAGGGTGTCAGCCCAGCCCAGCCCCCCATCACAGGACTCCACATCCACCATATGAAGGGTGTCAGCCCAGCCCGGCCCCCATCACAGGACTCCACATCCACCATATGAAGGGTGTCAGCCCAGCTCGGCCCCCATCACAGGACTCCACATCCACCATATGAAGGGTGTCAGCCCAGCTCGGCCCCCCATCACAGGACTCCACATCCACCATATGAAGAGTGTCAGCCCAGCTCAGCCCCCATCACAGGACTCCACATCCACCATATGAAGGGTGTCAGCCCAGCCCGGCCCCCATCACAGGACTCCACATCCACCATATGAAGGGTGTCAGCCCAGCTCGGCCCCCATCACAGGACTCCACATCCACCATATGAAGAGTGTCAGCCCAGCTCAGCCCCCATCACAGGACTTCCCATCCACCATATGAAGGGTGTCAGCCCAGCTCAGCCCCCATCACAGGACTCCACATCCACCATATGAAGGGTGTCAGCCCAGCCCGGCCCCCATCACAGGACTCCACATCCACCATATGAAGGGTGTCAGCCCAGCTCGGCCCCCATCGCAAGACTCCCCATCCACCATATGAAGGGTGTCAGCCCAGCTCGGCCCCCATCACAGGACTCCCCATCCACCATATGAAGGGTGTCAGCCCAGCTCGGCCCCCATCGCAAGACTCCCCATCCACCATATGAAGGGTGTCAGCCCAGCCCGGCCCCCATCACAGGACTCCACATCCACCATATGAAGGGTGTCAGCCCAGCTCGGCCCCCCATCACAGGACTCCACATCCACCATATGAAGGGTGTCAGCCCAGCTCGGCCCCCCATCACAGGACTCCACATCCACCATATGAAGAGTGTCAGCCCAGCTCGGCCCCCCATCACAGGACTCCCCATCCACCATATGAAGGGTGTCAGCCCAGCTCGGCCCCCATCACAGGACTCCCCATCCACCATATGAAGGGTGTCAGCCCAGCTCGGCCCCCATCGCAAGACTCCCCATCCACCATATGAAGGGTGTCAGCCCAGCCCGGCCCCCATCACAGGACTCCACATCCACCATATGAAGGGTGTCAGCCCAGCTCGGCCCCCCATCACAGGACTCCACATCCACCATATGAAGGGTGTCAGCCCAGCTCAGCCCCCATCACAGGACTCCACATCCACCATATGAAGGGTGTCAGCCCAGCTCGGCCCACATCACAGGACTCCCCATCCACCATATGAAGGGTGCAAGCCCAGCTTGCCCCCATCACAGGACTCCCCATCCACCATATGAAGGGTGTCAGCCCAGCTCAGCCCCCATCACAGGACTCCACATCCACCATATGAAGGGTGTCAGCCCAGCTCAGCCCCCATCACAGGACTCCACATCCACCATATGAAGGGTGTCAGCCCAGCCCGGCCCCCATCACAGGACTCCCCATCCACCATATGAAGGGTGTCAGCCCAGCTCGGCCCCCATCACAGGACTCCACATCCACCATATGAAGGGTGTCAGCCCAGCTCGGCCCCCATCACAGGACTCCACATCCACCATATGAAGGGTGTCAGCCCAGCTCGGCCCCCCATCACAGGACTCCACATCCACCATATGAAGAGTGTCAGCCCAGCTCAGCCCCCATCACAGGACTCCACATCCACCATATGAAGGGTGTCAGCCCAGCCCGGCCCCCATCACAGGACTCCACATCCACCATATGAAGGGTGTCAGCCCAGCTCGGCCCCCATCACAGGACTCCACATCCACCATATGAAGGGTGTCAGCCCAGCCCGGCCCCCATCACAGGACTCCACATCCACCATATGAAGGGTGTCAGCCCAGCTCGGCCCCCATCGCAAGACTCCCCATCCACCATATGAAGGGTGTCAGCCCAGCTCGGCCCCCCATCACAGGACTCCCCATCCACCATATGAAGGGTGTCAGCCCAGCTCGGCCCCCATCACAGGACTCCCCATCCACCATATGAAGGGTGTCAGCCCAGCTCGGCCCCCATCACAGGACTCCCCATCCACCATATGAAGGGTGTCAGCCCAGCTCGGCCCCCATCACAGGACTCCACATCCACCATATGAAGGGTGTCAGCCCAGCTCGGCCCCCATCACAGGACTCCCCATCCACCATATGAAGGGTGTCAGCCCAGCTCGGCCCCCATCGCAAGACTCCCCATCCACCATATGAAGGGTGTCAGCCCAGCTCGGCCCCCATCACAGGACTCCCCATCCACCATATGAAGGGTGTCAGCCCAGCTCGGCCCCCATCACAGGACTCCACATCCATCATATGAAGGGTGTCAACCCAGCTCGGCCCCCATCGCAGGACTCCACATCCACCATATGAAGGGTGCAAGCCCAGCTTGGCCCCCATCACAGGACTCCCCATCCACCATATGAAGGGTGTCAGCCCAGCTCAGCCCCCATCACAGGACTCCACATCCACCATATGAAGGGTGTCAGCCCAGCTCGGCCCCCCATCACAGGACTCCACATCCACCATATGAAGGGTGTCAGCCCAGCTCGGCCCCCATCACAGGACTCCACATCCACCATATGAAGGGTGTCAGCCCAGCTCGGCCCCCCATCACAGGACTCCACATCCACCATATGAAGGGTGTCAGCCCAGCTCGGCCCCCCATTGTAGGACTCCCCATCCACCATATGAAGGGTGTCAGCCCAGCTCGGCCCACATCACAGGACTCCACATCCACCATATGAAGGGTGTCAGCCCAGCTCGGCCCCCATCGCAGGACTCCACATCCACCATATGAAGGGTGTCAGCCCAGCCCGGCCCCCATCGCAGGACTCCACATCCACCATATGAAGGGTGTCAGCCCAGCTCGGCCCCCATCGCAGGACTCCACATCCACCATATGAAGGGTGTCAGCCCAGCTCGGCCCCCATCACAGGACTTCCCATCCACCATATGAAGGGTGTCAGCCCAGCTCGACCCCCCATCACAGGACTCCACATCCACCATATGAAGGGTGTCAGCCCAGCTCGGCCCCCCATCACAGGACTCCACATCCACCATATGAAGGGTGTCAGCCCAGCTCGGCCCCCATCACAGGACTTCCCATCCACCATATGAAGGGTGTCAGCCCAGCTCGGCCCCCCATCACAGGACTCCCCATCCACCATATGAAGGGTGTCAGCCCAGCCCGGCCCCCATCACAGGACTCCACATCCACCATATGAAGGGTGTCAGCCCAGCTCGACCCCCATCGCAAGACTCCACATCCACCATATGAAGGGTGCAAGCCCAGCAAGGCCCCCATCGCAGGACTCCACATCCACCATATGAAGGGTGTCAGCCCAGCCCCCCATCGCAGGACTCCACATCCACCATATGAAGGGTGTCAGCCCAGCTTGCCCCCATCACAGGACTCCCCATCCACCATATGAAGGGTGTCAGCCCAGCTCGGCCCCCATCGCAAGACTCCACATCCACCATATGAAGGGTGTCAGCCCAGCCCGGCCCCCATCACAGGACTCCACATCCACCATATGAAGGGTGTCAGCCCAGCTCGGCCCCCATCACAGGACTCCCCATCCACCATATGAAGGGTGTCAGCCCAGCTCGACCCCCATCACAGGACTCCCCATCCACCATATGAAGGGTGTCAGCCCAGCTCGGGCCCCATCGTAGGACTCCACATCCACCATATGAAGGGTGTCAGCCCAGCTCGGCCCCCATCGCAGGACTCCCCATCCACCATATGAAGGGTGTCAGTCCAGATTGGGCCCCATCACAGGACTCCACATTCACCATATGAAGGGTGTCAGCCCAGCTCGGCCCCCATCGCAAGACTCCACATCCACCATATGAAGGGTGCAAGCCCAGCTCAGCCCCCATCGCAGGACTCCACATCCACCATATGAAGGGTGTCAGCCCAGCCCGGCCCCCATCGCAGGACTCCCCATCCACCATATGAAGGGTGTCAGCCCAGCTCGGCCCCCATCGCAAGACTCCACATCCACCATATGAAGGGTGCAAGCCCAGCTCAGCCCCCATCGCAGGACTCCACATCCACCATATGAAGGGTGCAAGCCCAGCTCAGCCCCCATCGCAGGACTCCACATCCACCATATGAAGGGTGTCAGCCCAGCTTGGCCCCCCATCACAGGACTCCACATCCACCATATGAAGGGTGCAAGCCCAGCTCAGCCCCCATCGCAGGACTCCCCATCCACCATATGAAGGGTGCAAGCCCAGCTCAGCCCCCATCGCAGGACTCCACATCCACCATATGAAGGGTGCAAGCCCAGCTCAGCCCCCATCGCAGGACTCCCCATCCACCATATGAAGGGTGCAAGCCCAGCTCAGCCCCCATCGCAGGACTCCACATCCACCATATGAAGGGTGCAAGCCCAGCTCAGCCCCCATCGCAGGACTCCACATCCACCATATGAAGGGTGTCAGCCCAGCTTGCCCCCATCACAGGACTCCCCATCCACCATATGAAGGGTGTCAGCCCAGCTTGCCCCCATCACAGGACTCCCCATCCACCATATGAAGGGTGTCAGCCCAGCTTGCCCCCATCGCAGGACTCCACATCCACCATATGAAGGGTGCAAGCCAAGCTCGGCCCCCATCACAGGACTCCACATCCACCATATGAAGGGTGTCAGCCCAGCCCCCCATCGCAGGACTCCACATCCACCATATGAAGGGTGTCAGCCCAGCTCGGCCCCATCACAGGACTCCCCATCCACCATATGAAGGGTGTCAGCCCAGCTCGGCCCCCCATCACAGGACTCCACATCCACCATATGAAGGGTGTCAGCCCAGCCCCCCATCGCAGGACTCCACATCCACCATATGAAGGGTGTCAGCCCAGCCCCCCATCGCAGGACTCCACATCCACCATATGAAGGGTGTCAGCCCAGCCCCCCATCGCAGGACTCCACATCCACCATATGAAGGGTGTCAGCCCAGCCCCCCATCGCAGGACTCCACATCCACCATATGAAGGGTGTCAGCCCAGCCCCCCATCACAGGACTCCCCATCCACCATATGAAGGGTGTCAGCCCAGCTTGCCCCCATCACAGGACTCCCCATCCACCATATGAAGGGTGTCAGCCCAGCCCCCCATCGCAGGACTCCACATCCACCATATGAAGGGTGTCAGCCCAGCTTGGCCCCCATCACAGGACTCCCCATCCACCATATGAAGGGTGTCAGCCCAGCTTGCCCCCATCACAGGACTTCCCATCCACCATATGAAGGGTGTCAGCCCAGCTCAGCCCCCCATCACAGGACTCCACATCCACCATATGAAGGGTGTCAGCCCAGCTCAGCCCCCATCACAGGACTCCACATCCACCATATGAAGAGTGTCAGCCCAGCTCGGCCCCCATCACAGGACTCCACATCCACCATATGAAGGGTGTCAGCCCAGCTTGGCCCCCCATCACAGGACTCCACATCCACCATATGAAGGGTGTCAGCCCAGCCCCCCATCGCAGGACTCCCCATCCACCATATGAAGGGTGTCAGCCCAGCTCGGCCCCCCATCACAGGACTCCCCATCCACCATATGAAGGGTGTCAGCCCAGCTCAGCCCCCATCACAGGACTCCCCATCCACCATATGAAGGGTGTCAGCCCAGCTCGGCCCCCATCACAGGACTCCCCATCCACCATATGAAGGGTGTCAGCCCAGCTCGGCCCCCATCGCAGGACTCCCCATCCACCGTATGAAGGGTGTCAGCCCAGCCCCCCATCGCAGGACTCCACATCCACCATATGAAGGGTGTCAGCCCAGCTTGGCCCCCCATCACAGGACTCCACATCCACCATATGAAGGGTGTCAGCCCAGCCCCCCATCGCAGGACTCCCCATCCACCATATGAAGGGTGTCAGCCCAGCTCGGCCCCCCATCACAGGACTCCCCATCCACCATATGAAGGGTGTCAGCCCAGCTCAGCCCCCATCACAGGACTCCCCATCCACCATATGAAGGGTGTCAGCCCAGCTCGGCCCCCATCGCAAGACTCCCCATCCACCATATGAAGGGTGTCAGCCCAGCTTGCCCCCATCACAGGACTCCCCATCCACCATATGAAGGGTGCAAGCCCAGCTCGGCCCCCATCGCAGGACTCCACATCCACCATATGAAGGGTGTCAGCCCAGCTCAGCCCCCCATCACAGGACTCCCCATCCACCATATGAAGGGTGTCAGCCCAGCTCGGCCCCCCATCACAGGACTCCCCATCCACCATATGAAGGGTGCAAGCCCAGCTCGGCCCCCATCACAGGACTCCCCATCCACCATATGAAGGGTGTCAGCCCAGCTCAGCCCCCCATCACAGGACTCCCCATCCACCATATGAAGGGTGTCAGCCCAGCTCGGCCCCCCATCACAGGACTCCACATCCACCATATGAAGGGTGTCAGCCCAGCTCAGCCCCCCATCACAGGACTCCCCATCCACCATATGAAGGGTGTCAGCCCAGCTCGGCCCCCCATCACAGGACTCCACATCCACCATATGAAGGGTGTCAGCCCAGCTCGGCCCCCCATCACAGGACTCCACATCCACCATATGAAGGGTGTCAGCCCAGCTCGGCCCCCCATCACAGGACTCCCCATCCACCATATGAAGGGTGTCAGCCCAGCTCAGCCCCCATCACACGACTTCCCATCCACCATATGAAGGGTGTCAGCCCAGCTCGGCCCCCCATCACAGGACTCCACATCCACCATATGAAGGGTGTCAGCCCAGCTCGGCCCCCATCACAGGACTCCACATCCACCATATGAAGGGTGTCAGCCCAGCTCGGCCCCCATCACAGGACTCCACATCCACCATATGAAGGGTGTCAGCCCAGCTCGGCCCCCATCACAGGACTCCACATCCACCATATGAAGGGTGTCAGCCCAGCTCGGCCCCCATCGCAGGACTCCACATCCACCATATGAAGGGTGTCAGCCCAGCTCGGCCCCCCATCACAGGACTCCACATCCACCATATGAAGGGTGTCAGCCCAGCTCAGCCCCCATCACAGGACTCCACATCCACCATATGAAGGGTGTCAGCCCAGCTCGGCCCCCCATCACAGGACTCCACATCCACCATATGAAGGGTGTCAGCCCAGCTCGGCCCCCCATTGTAGGACTCCCCATCCACCATATGAAGGGTGTCAGCCCAGCTCAGCCCCCATCACAGGACTCCACATCCACCATATGAAGGGTGTCAGCCCAGCTCGGCCCCCATCACAGGACTCCACATCCACCATATGAAGGGTGTCAGCCCAGCTCGGCCCCCATCACAGGACTCCCCATCCACTATATGAAGGGTGTCAGCCCAGCTCGGCCCCCATCACAGGACTCCCCATCCACCATATGAAGGGTGTCAGCCCAGCTCGGCCCACATCACAGGACTCCCCATCCACCATATGAAGGGTGTCAGCCCAGCTCGGCCCCCCATCACAGGACTCCACATCCACCATATGAAGGGTGTCAGCCCAGCTCGGCCCCCATCACAGGACTCCACATCCACCATATGAAGGGTGTCAGCCCAGCTCGGCCCCCATCACAGGACTCCACATCCACCATATGAAGGGTGTCAGCCCAGCTCGGCCCCCCATCACAGGACTCCCCATCCACCATATGAAGGGTGTCAGCCCAGCTCAGCCCCCATCACAGGACTCCACATCCACCATATGAAGGGTGTCAGCCCAGCTCGGCCCCCCATCACAGGACTCCACATCCACCATATGAAGGGTGTCAGCCCAGCTCAGCCCCCATCACAGGACTTCCCATCCACCATATGAAGGGTGTCAGCCCAGCTCGGCCCCCATCACAGGACTCCACATCCACCATATGAAGGGTGTCAGCCCAGCTCGGCCCCCCATTGTAGGACTCCCCATCCACCATATGAAGGGTGTCAGCCCAGCTCGGCCCCCATCACAGGACTCCCCATCCACCATATGAAGGGTGTCAGCCCAGCTCGGCCCCCATCACAGGACTCCACATCCACCATATGAAGGGTGTCAGCCCAGCTCGGCCCCCATCACAGGACTCCCCATCCACCATATGAAGGGTGTCAGCCCAGCTCGGCCCCCATCACAGGACTCCACATCCACCATATGAAGGGTGTCAGCCCAGCTCGGCCCCCATCACAGGACTCCACATCCACCATATGAAGGGTGTCAGCCCAGCTCGGCCCCCCATCACAGGACTCCCCATCCACCATATGAAGGGTGTCAGCCCAGCTCGGCCCCCCATCACAGGACTCCACATCCACCATATGAAGGGTGTCAGCCCAGCTCAGCCCCCATCACAGGACTCCACATCCACCATATGAAGGGTGTCAGCCCAGCTCGGCCCCCCATTGTAGGACTCCCCATCCACCATATGAAGGGTGTCAGCCCAGCTCGGCCCCCATCACAGGACTCCACATCCACCATATGAAGGGTGTCAGCCCAGCTCGGCCCCCCATCACAGGACTCCACATCCACCATATGAAGGGTGTCAGCCCAGCTCAGCCCCCATCACAGGACTCCACATCCACCATATGAAGGGTGTCAGCCCAGCTCGGCCCCCCATTGTAGGACTCCCCATCCACCATATGAAGGGTGTCAGCCCAGCTCGGCCCCCATCACAGGACTCCCCATCCACCATATGAAGGGTGTCAGCCCAGCTCGGCCCCCATCACAGGACTCCCCATCCACCATATGAAGGGTGTCAGCCCAGCTCGGCCCCCATCACAGGACTCCCCATCCACCATATGAAGGGTGTCAGCCCAGCTCGGCCCCCCATCACAGGACTCCCCATCCACCATATGAAGGGTGTCAGCCCAGCTCGGCCCCCATCACAGGACTCCCCATCCACCATATGAAGGGTGTCAGCCCAGCTCAGCCCCCATCACAGGACTTCCCATCCACCATATGAAGGGTGTCAGCCCAGCTCGGCCCCCCCATCACAGGACTCCCCATCCACCATATGAAGGGTGTCAGCCCAGCTCGGCCCCCCATCACAGGACTCCACATCCACCATATGAAGGGCGTCAGCCCAGCTCAGCCCCCATCACAGGACTCCCCATCCACCATATGAAGGGTGTCAGCCCAGCTCGGCCCCCCATCACAGGACTCCACATCCACCATATGAAGGGTGTCAGCCCAGCTCGGCCCCCATCACAGGACTTCCCATCCACCATATGAAGGGTGTCAGCCCAGCTCGGCCCCCCCATCACAGGACTCCACATCCACCATATGAAGGGTGTCAGCCCAGCTCGGCCCCCCATCACAGGACTCCACATCCACCATATGAAGGGTGTCAGCCCAGCTCGGCCCCCATCACAGGACTCCCCATCCACCATATGAAGGGTGTCAGCCCAGCTCGGCCCCCCCATCACAGGACTTCCCATCCACCATATGAAGTGTGTCAGCCCAGCTCGGCCCCCCCATCACAGGACTCCACATCCACCATATGAAGGGTGTCAGCCCAGCCCCCCATCGCAGGACTCCCCATCCACCATATGAAGGGTGTCAGCCCAGCTCGGCCCCCATCACAGGACTCCACATCCACCATATGAAGGGTGTCAGCCCAGCTCAGCCCCCCATCACAGGACTCCCCATCCACCATATGAAGGTTGTCAGCCCAGCCCGGCCCCCCATCACAGGACTCCACATCCACCATATGAAGGGTGTCAGCCCAGCTCGGCCCCCATCGCAGGACTCCCCATCCACCATATGAAGGGTGTCAGCCCAGCTCGGCCCCCATCACAGGACTCCACATCCACCATATGAAGGGTGTCAGCCCAGCTCGGCCCCCCATCACAGGACTCCACATCCACCATATGAAGGGTGTCAGCCCAGCTCGGCCCCCCATCACAGGACTCCACATCCACCATATGAAGGTTGTCAGCCCAGCTTGGCCCCCATCACAGGACTCCACATCCACCATATGAAGGGTGTCAGCCCAGCTCGGCCCCCCATCACAGGACTCCACATCCACCATATGAAGGTTGTCAGCCCAGCTCGGCCCCCATCACAGGACTCCACATCCACCATATGAAGGTTGTCAGCCCAGCTCGGCCCCCATCACAGGACTCCACATCCACCATATGAAGGGTGTCAGCCCAGCTCGGCCCCCCATCACAGGACTCCCCATCCACCATATGAAGAGTGTCAGCCCAGCTCGGCCCCCCCATCACAGGACTTCCCATCCACCATATGAAGTGTGTCAGCCCAGCTCGGCCCCCCCATCACAGGACTCCACATCCACCATATGAAGGGTGTCAGCCCAGCCCCCCATCGCAGGACTCCCCATCCACCATATGAAGGGTGTCAGCCCAGCTTGCCCCCATCACAGGACTCCACATCCACCATATGAAGGGTGTCAGCCCAGCTCGGCCCCCCATCACAGGACTCCACATCCACCATATGAAGGTTGTCAGCCCAGCCCGGCCCCCATCGCAGGACTCCACATCCACCATATGAAGGGTGTCAGCCAGGCTCGGCCCCCCATCACAGGACTCCACATCCACCATATGAAGGGTGTCAGCCCAGCTCAGCCCCCCATCACAGGACTCCCCATCCACCATATGAAGGGTGTCAGCCCAGCTCAGCCCCCATCGCAAGACTCCACATCCACCATATGAAGGTTGTCAGCCCAGCCCGGCCCCCATCGCAGGACTCCACATCCACCATATGAAGGGTGTCAGCCCAGCTCAGCCCACATCACAGGACTCCACATCCACCATATGAAGGGTGTCAGCCCAGCTCAGCCCCCATCACAGGACTCCCCATCCACCATATGAAGGGTGTCAGCTCAGCCCCCATCGCAGGACTCCACATCCACCATATGAAGGTTGTCAGCCCAGCTCGGCCCCCCATCACAGGACTCCCCATCCACCATATGAAGGGTGTCAGCCCAGCTCAGCCCCCATCGCAGGACTCCACATCCACCATATGAAGGGTGTCAGCCCAGCTCGGCCCCCCATCGCAGGACTCCACATCCACCATATGAAGGGTGTCAGCCCAGCTCAGCCCCCATCACAGGACTCCCCATCCACCATATGAAGGGTGTCAGCCCAGCTTGCCCCCATCGCAGGACTCCCCATCCACCATATGAAGGGTGTCAGCCCAGCTCGGCCCCCCATCGCAGGACTCCCCATCCACCATATGAAGGGTGTCAGCCCAGCTTGCCCCCATCGCAGGACTCCCCATCCACCATATGAAGGGTGTCAGCCCAGCTCGGCCCCCCATCACAGGACTCCCCATCCACCATATGAAGGGTGTCAGCCCAGCTCGGCCCACATCACAGGACTCCACATCCACCATATGAAGGGTGTCAGCCCAGCCCCCCATCGCAGGACTCCCCATCCACCATATGAAGGGTGTCAGCCCAGCTCGGCCCCCCATTGTAGGACTCCCCATCCACCATATGAAGGGTGTCAGCCCAGCTCGGCCCACATCACAGGACTCCACATCCACTATATGAAGGGTGTCAGCCCAGCTTGCCCCCATCACAGGACTCCACATCCACCATATGAAGGGTGTCAGCCCAGCTCAGCCCCCATCACAGGACTCCCCATCCACCATATGAAGGGTGTCAGCCCAGCTCGGCCCCCCATCACAGGACTCCACATCCACCATATGAAGGGTGTCAGCCCAGCTCGGCCCCCCATCACAGGACTCCACATCCACCATATGAAGGGTGTCAGCCCAGCTCGGCCCCCCATCACAGGACTCCCCATCCACCATATGAAGGGTGTCAGCCCAGCTCAGCCCCCATCACACGACTTCCCATCCACCATATGAAGGGTGTCAGCCCAGCTCGGCCCCCCATCACAGGACTCCACATCCACCATATGAAGGGTGTCAGCCCAGCTCAGCCCCCCATCACAGGACTCCCCATCCACCATATGAAGGGTGTCAGCCCAGCTCGGCCCCCCATCACAGGACTCCACATCCACCATATGAAGGGTGTCAGCCCAGCTCGGCCCCCCATCACAGGACTCCACATCCACCATATGAAGGGTGTCAGCCCAGCTCGGCCCCCCATCACAGGACTCCCCATCCACCATATGAAGGGTGTCAGCCCAGCTCAGCCCCCATCACACGACTTCCCATCCACCATATGAAGGGTGTCAGCCCAGCTCGGCCCCCCATCACAGGACTCCACATCCACCATATGAAGGGTGTCAGCCCAGCTCGGCCCCCCATCACAGGACTCCCCATCCACCATATGAAGGGTGTCAGCCCAGCTCAGCCCCCATCACACGACTTCCCATCCACCATATGAAGGGTGTCAGCCCAGCTCGGCCCCCCATCACAGGACTCCCCATCCACCATATGAAGGGTGCAAGCACTGCTCGGCCCCCATCACAGGACTCCACATCCACCATATGAAGGGTGTCAGTCCAGCTCGGGCCCCATCGTAGGACTCCACATCCACCATATGAAGGGTGTCAGCCCAGCTCGGCCCCCCATCGCAGGACTCCACATCCACCATATGAAGGGTGTCAGCCCAGCTCGGCCCCCCATCACAGGACTCCACATCCACCATATGAAGGGTGTCAGCCCAGCTCGGCCCCCCATCACAGGACTCCACATCCACCATATGAAGGGTGTCAGCCCAGCTCGGCCCCCCATCACAGGACTCCACATCCACCATATGAAGGGTGTCAACCCAGCTCAGCCCCCATCACAGGACTTCCCATCCACCATATGAAGGGTGTCAGCCCAGCTCGGCCCCCCCATCACAGGACTCCACATCCACCATATGAAGGGTGTCAGCCCAGCTCGGCCCCCCATCACAGGACTCCACATCCACCATATGAAGGGTGTCAGCCCAGCTCGGCCCCCCATTGTAGGACTCCCCATCCACCATATGAAGGGTGTCAGCCCAGCTCGGCCCCCCATCACAGGACTCCCCATCCACCATATGAAGGGTGTCAGCCCAGCTCGGCCCCCATCACAGGACTCCACATCCACCATATGAAGGGTGTCAGCCCAGCTCATCCCACATCACAGGACTCCCCATCCACCATATGAAGGGTGTCAGCCCAGCTCAGCCCCCATCGCAGGACTCCACATCCACCATATGAAGGGTGTCAGCCCAGCCCCCCATCGCAGGACTCCACATCCACCATATGAAGGGTGTCAGCCCAGCTCAGCCCCCATCACAGGACTTCCCATCCACCATATGAAGGGTGTCAGCCCAGCTTGCCCCCATCGCAGGACTCCCCATCCACCATATGAAGGGTGTCAGCCCAGCTCGGCCCCCCATCACAGGACTCCCCATCCACCATATGAAGGGTGTCAGCCCAGCTCAGCCCCCATCACAGGACTCCCCATCCACCATATGAAGGGTGTCAGCCCAGCTTGCCCCCATCACAGGACTCCACATCCACCATATGAAGGGTGTCAGCCCAGCCCCCCATCGCAGGACTCCCCATCCACCATATGAAGGGTGTCAGCCCAGCTCGGCCCCCCATTGTAGGACTCCCCATCCACCATATGAAGGGTGTCAGCCCAGCTCGGCCCACATCACAGGACTCCACATCCACTATATGAAGGGTGTCAGCCCAGCTCGGCCCCCCATCGCAGGACTCAACATCCACCATATGAAGGGTGTCAGCCCAGCTCGGCCCCCATCACAGGACTCCACATCCACCATATGAAGGGTGTCAGCCCAGCTCGGCCCCCCATCACAGGACTCCACATCCACCATATGAAGGGTGTCAGCCCAGCTCGGCCCCCCATCACAGGACTCCACATCCACCATATGAAGGGTGTCAGCCCAGCTCGGCCCCCCATCACAGGACTCCACATCCACCATATGAAGGGTGTCAGCCCAGCTCAGCCCCCCATCACAGGACTCCCCATCCACCATATGAAGGGTGTCAGCCCAGCTCGGCCCCCATCACAGGACTCCCCATCCACCATATGAAGGGTGTCAGCCCAGCTCAGCCCCCCATCACAGGACTCCCCATCCACCATATGAAGGGTGTCAGCCCAGCTTGGCCCCCATCACAGGACTCCCCATCCACCATATGAAGGGTGTCAGCCCAGCTCAGCCCCCCATCACAGGACTCCCCATCCACCATATGAAGGGTGTCAGCCCAGCTCGGCCCCCCATCACAGGACTCCACATCCACCATATGAAGGGTGTCAGCCCAGCTCGGCCCCCCATCACAGGACTCCACATCCACCATATGAAGGGTGTCAGCCCAGCTCGGCCCCCCATCACAGGACTCCCCATCCACCATATGAAGGGTGTCAGCCCAGCTCAGCCCCCATCACACGACTTCCCATCCACCATATGAAGGGTGTCAGCCCAGCTCGGCCCCCCATCACAGGACTCCACATCCACCATATGAAGGGTGTCAGCCCAGCTCAGCCCCCCATCACAGGACTCCCCATCCACCATATGAAGGGTGTCAGCCCAGCTCGGCCCCCCATCACAGGACTCCACATCCACCATATGAAGGGTGTCAGCCCAGCTCGGCCCCCCATCACAGGACTCCACATCCACCATATGAAGGGTGTCAGCCCAGCTCGGCCCCCCATCACACGACTCCCCATCCACCATATGAAGGGTGTCAGCCCAGCTCAGCCCCCATCACACGACTTCCCATCCACCATATGAAGGGTGTCAGCCCAGCTCGGCCCCCCATCACAGGACTCCACATCCACCATATGAAGGGTGTCAGCCCAGCTCGGCCCCCCATCACAGGACTCCCCATCCACCATATGAAGGGTGTCAGCCCAGCTCAGCCCCCATCACACGACTTCCCATCCACCATATGAAGGGTGTCAGCCCAGCTCGGCCCCCCATCACAGGACTCCCCATCCACCATATGAAGGGTGCAAGCACTGCTCGGCCCCCATCACAGGACTCCACATCCACCATATGAAGGGTGTCAGCCCAGCTCGGGCCCCATCGTAGGACTCCACATCCACCATATGAAGGGTGTCAGCCCAGCTCGGCCCCCCATCGCAGGACTCCACATCCACCATATGAAGGGTGTCAGCCCAGCTCGGCCCCCCATCACAGGACTCCACATCCACCATATGAAGGGTGTCAGCCCAGCTCGGCCCCCCATCACAGGACTCCACATCCACCATATGAAGGGTGTCAGCCCAGCTCGGCCCCCCATCACAGGACTCCACATCCACCATATGAAGGGTGTCAACCCAGCTCAGCCCCCATCACAGGACTTCCCATCCACCATATGAAGGGTGTCAGCCCAGCTCGGCCCCCCCATCACAGGACTCCACATCCACCATATGAAGGGTGTCAGCCCAGCTCGGCCCCCATCACAGGACTCCACATCCACCATATGAAGGGTGTCAGCCCAGCTCATCCCACATCACAGGACTCCCCATCCACCATATGAAGGGTGTCAGCCCAGCTCGGCCCCCCATCACAGGACTCCACATCCACCATATGAAGGGTGTCAGCCCAGCTCGGCCCCCCATCACAGGACTCCACATCCACCATATGAAGGGTGTCAGCCCAGCTCAGCCCCCATCACAGGACTCCACATCCACCATATGAAGGGTGTCAGCCCAGCTCGGCCCCCATCACAGGACTCCACATCCACCATATGAAGGGTGTCAGCCCAGCTTGCCCCCATCACAGGACTCCCCATCCACCATATGAAGGGTGTCAGCCCAGCTCGGCCCCCCATCGCAGGACTCCACATCCACCATATGAAGGGTGCAAGCCCAGCTCGACCCCCATCGCAGGACTCCACATTCACCATATGAAGGGTGTCAGCCCAGCTCGGCCCCCCATCACAGGACTCCACATCCACCATATGAAGGGTGTCAGCCCAGCTCGGCCCCCCATTGTAGGACTCCCCATCCACCATATGAAGGGTGTCAGCCCAGCTCGGCCCCCATCACAGGACTCCACATCCACCATATGAAGGGTGTCAGCCCAGCTCGGCCCCCCATCACAGGACTCCACATCCACCATATGAAGGGTGTCAGCCCAGCTCGGCCCCCATCACAGGACTCCACATCCACCATATGAAGGGTGTCAGCCCAGCTCGGCCCCCATCACAGGACTCCACATCCACCATATGAAGGGTGTCAGCCCAGCTCGGCCCCCATCGCAGGACTCCACATACACCATATGAAGGGTGTCAGCCCAGCTCGGCCCCCATCGCAGGACTCCACATACACCATATGAAGGGTGTCAGCCCAGCTCGGCCCCCATCACAGGACTCCACATCCACCATATGAAGGGTGTCAGCCCAGCTCGGCCCCCATCACAGGACTTCCCATCCACCATATGAAGGGTGTCAGCCCAGCTCGGCCCCACCATCACAGGACTCCACATCCACCATATGAAGGGTGTCAGCCCAGCTCGGCCCCCCATCACAGGACTCCACATCCACCATATGAAGGGTGTCAGCCCAGCTCGGCCCCCCATTGTAGGACTCCCCATCCACCATATGAAGGGTGTCAGCCCAGCTCAGCCCACATCACAGGACTCCACATCCACCATATGAAGGGTGTCAGCCCAGCTCGGCCCCCCATTGCAGGACTCCACATCCACCATATGAAGGGTGTCAGCCCAGCTCGGCCCCCATCACAGGACTCCACATCCACCATATGAAGGGTGTCAGCCCAGCTCGGCCCCCCCATCACAGGACTCCACATCCACCATATGAAGGGTGTCAGCCCAGCTCGGCCCCCCATTGTAGGACTCCCCATCCACCATATGAAGGGTGTCAGCCCAGCTCGGCCCACATCACAGGACTCCACATCCACCATATGAAGGGTGTCAGCCCAGCTCGGCCCCCATCACAGGACTCCACATCCACCATATGAAGGGTGTCAGCCCAGCTCGGCCCCCCATCACAGGACTCCACATCCACCATATGAAGGGTGTCAGCCCAGCTCGGCCCCCCATTGTAGGACTCCCCATCCACCATATGAAGGGTGTCAGCCCAGCTCAGCCCCCATCACAGGACTCCACATCCACCATATGAAGGGTGTCAGCCCAGCTCGGCCCCCCATCACAGGACTCCACATCCACCATATGAAGGGTGTCAGCCCAGCTCGGCCCCCCATTGTAGGACTCCCCATCCACCATATGAAGGGTGTCAGCCCAGCTCAGCCCCCATCACAGGACTCCCCATCCACCATATGAAGGGTGTCAGCCCAGCTCGGCCCACATCACAGGACTCCACATCCACCATATGAAGGGTGTCAGCCCAGCTCGGCCCCCATCACAGGACTCCCCATCCACCATATGAAGGGTGTCAGCCCAGCTCGGCCCCCCATCACAGGACTCCACATCCACCATATGAAGGGTGTCAGCCCAGCTCGGCCCCCATCACAGGACTCCACATCCACCATATGAAGGGTGTCAGCCCAGCTCGGCCCCCCATCACAGGACTCCACATCCACTATATGAAGGGTGTCAGCCCAGCTCGGCCCCCCCATCACAGGACTCCACATCCACCATATGAAGGGTGTCAGCCCAGCTCGGCCCCCCCATCACAGGACTCCACATCCACCATATGAAGGGTGTCAGCCCAGCTCGGCCCCCATCACAGGACTCCCCATCCACCATATGAAGGGTGTCAGCCCAGCTCGGCCCCCCATCACAGGACTCCACATCCACCATATGAAGGGTGTCAGCCCAGCTCGGCCCCCCATCACAGGACTCCACATCCACCATATGAAGGGTGTCAGCCCAGCTCGGCCCACATCACAGGACTCCCCATCCACCATATGAAGGGTGTCAGCCCAGCTCGGCCCCCCATCACAGGACTCCACATCCACCATATGAAGGGTGTCAGCCCAGCTCGGCCCCCATCACAGGACTCCCCATCCACCATATGAAGAGTGTCAGCCCAGCTCGGCCCCCCATTGTAGGACTCCCCATCCACCATATGAAGGGTGTCAGCCCAGCTCGGCCCCCATCACAGGACTCCCCATCCACCATATGAAGGGTGTCAGCCCAGCTCGGCCCCCCATCACAGGACTCCACATCCACCATATGAAGGGTGTCAGCCCAGCTCAGCCCCCATCACAGGACTCCACATCCACCGTATGAAGGGTGTCAGCCCAGCCCGGCCCCCATCACAGGACTCCACATCCACCATATGAAGGGTGCAAGCACTGCTCGGCCCCCATCACAGGACTCCACATCCACCATATGAAGGGTGTCAGCCCAGCTCGGCCCCCCATCACAGGACTCCACATCCACCATATGAAGGGTGTCAGCCCAGCTCGGCCCCCCATCACAGGACTCCCCATCCACCATATGAAGGGTGTCAGCCCAGCTCAGCCCCCATCACAGGACTCCACATCCACCGTATGAAGGGTGTCAGCCCAGCCCGGCCCCCATCACAGGACTCCACATCCACCATATGAAGGGTGCAAGCACTGCTCGGCCCCCATCACAGGACTCCACATCCACCATATGAAGGGTGTCAGCCCAGCTCGGCCCCCCATCACAGGACTCCACATCCACCATATGAAGGGTGTCAGCCCAGCTCGGCCCCCCATCACAGGACTCCCCATCCACCATATGAAGGGTGTCAGCCCAGCTCAGCCCCCATCACACGACTTCCCATCCACCATATGAAGGGTGTCAGCCCAGCTCGGCCCCCCATCACAGGACTCCACATCCACCATATGAAGGGTGTCAGCCCAGCTCGGCCCCCCATCACAGGACTCCCCATCCACCATATGAAGGGTGTCAACCCAGCTCAGCCCCCATCACAGGACTTCCCATCCACCATATGAAGGGTGTCAGCCCAGCTCGGCCCCCCCATCACAGGACTCCACATCCACCATATGAAGGGTGTCAGCCCAGCTCGGCCCCCCATCACAGGACTCCACATCCACCATATGAAGGGTGTCAGCCCAGCTCGGCCCACATCACAGGACTCCACATCCACCATATGAAGGGTGTCAGCCCAGCTCGGCCCCCCATCACAGGACTCCCCATCCACCATATGAAGGGTGTCAGCCCAGCTCGGCCCACATCACAGGACTCCCCATCCACCATATGAAGGGTGTCAGCCCAGCTCGGCCCCCCATCACAGGACTCCACATCCACCATATGAAGGGTGTCAGCCCAGCTCGGCCCCCCATCACAGGACTCCACATCCACCATATGAAGGGTGTCAGCCCAGCTCGGCCCCCCATCACAGGACTCCACATCCACCATATGAAGGGTGTCAGCCCAGCTCGGCCCCCATCGCAGGACTCCACATCCACCATATGAAGGGTGTCAGCCCAGCTCGGCCCCCATCGCAGGACTCCACATCCACCATATGAAGGGTGTCAGCCCAGCTCGGCCCCCCATCACAGGACTCCACATCCACCATATGAAGGGTGTCAGCCCAGCTCGGCCCCCCATTGTAGGACTCCCCATCCACCATATGAAGGGTGTCAGCCCAGCCCGGCCCCCATCACAGGACTCCACATCCACCATATGAAGGGTGTCAGCCCAGCTCGGCCCCCATCACAGGACTCCACATCCACCATATGAAGGGTGTCAGCCCAGCTCGGCCCCCCATCACAGGACTCCCCATCCACCATATGAAGGGTGTCAGCCCAGCTCGGCCCCCATCACAGGACTCCACATCCACTATATGAAGGGTGTCAGCCCAGCTCGGCCCCCCATCGCAGGACTCAACATCCACCATATGAAGGGTGTCAGCCCAGCTCGGCCCCCATCACAGGACTCCACATCCACCATATGAAGGGTGTCAGCCCAGCTCGGCCCACATCACAGGACTCCCCATCCACCATATGAAGGGTGTCAGCCCAGCTCGGCCCCCCATCACAGGACTCCACATCCACCATATGAAGGGTGTCAGCCCAGCTCGGCCCCCATCACAGGACTCCACATCCACCATATGAAGGGTGTCAGCCCAGCTCGGCCCCCATCACAGGACTCCACATCCACCATATGAAGGGTGTCAGCCCAGCTCGGCCCCCCATCACAGGACTCCACATCCACCATATGAAGGGTGTCAGCCCAGCTCAGCCCCCATCACAGGACTTCCCATCCACCATATGAAGGGTGTCAGCCCAGCTCGGCCCCCCATCACAGGACTCCACATCCACCATATGAAGGGTGTCAGCCCAGCTCAGCCCCCATCACAGGACTTCCCATCCACCATATGAAGGGTGTCAGCCCAGCTCGGCCCCCATCACAGGACTCCACATCCACCATATGAAGGGTGTCAGCCCAGCTCGGCCCCCATCACAGGACTCCACATCCACCATATGAAGGGTGTCAGCCCAGCTCGGCCCCCATCACAGGACTCCACATCCACCATATGAAGGGTGTCAGCCCAGCTCAGCCCCCATCACAGGACTTCCCATCCACCATATGAAGGGTGTCAGCCCAGCTCGGCCCCCCCATCACAGGACTCCACATCCACCATATGAAGGGTGTCAGCCCAGCTCGGCCCCCCATCACAGGACTCCACATCCACCATATGAAGGGTGTCAGCCCAGCTCGGCCCCCCATTGTAGGACTCCCCATCCACCATATGAAGGGTGTCAGCCCAGCTCGGCCCCCATCACAGGACTCCCCATCCACCATATGAAGGGTGTCAGCCCAGCTCGGCCCCCCCATCACAGGACTCCACATCCACCATATGAAGGGTGTCAGCCCAGCTCGGCCCCCCATTGTAGGACTCCCCATCCACCATATGAAGGGTGTCAGCCCAGCTCGGCCCACATCACAGGACTCCACATCCACCATATGAAGGGTGTCAGCCCAGCTCGGCCCCCCATCGCAGGACTCAACATCCACCATATGAAGGGTGTCAGCCCAGCTCGGCCCCATCACAGGACTCCACATCCACCATATGAAGGGTGTCAGCCCAGCTCGGCCCCCCATCACAGGACTCCACATCCACCATATGAAGGGTGTCAGCCCAGCTCGGCCCCCCATCACAGGACTCCACATCCACCATATGAAGGGTGTCAGCCCAGCTCGGCCCCCATCACAGGACTCCCCATCCACCATATGAAGGGTGTCAGCCCAGCTCAGCCCCCATCACAGGACTCCACATCCACCATATGAAGAGTGTCAGCCCAGCTCAGCCCCCATCACAGGACTCCACATCCACCATATGAAGGGTGTCAGCCCAGCCCCCCATCGCAGGACTCCACATCCACCATATGAAGGGTGTCAGCCCAGCTCGGCCCCCCCATCACAGGACTCCACATCCACCATATGAAGGGTGTCAGCCCAGCTCGGCCCCCCATCACAGGACTCCACATCCACCATATGAAGGGTGTCAGCCCAGCTCGGCCCCCCATCACAGGACTCCACATCCACCATATGAAGGGTGTCAGCCCAGCTTGCCCCCATCACAGGACTCCCCATCCACCATATCAAGGGTGTCAGCCCAGCTCGGCCCCCCATCACAGGACTCCACATCCACCATATGAAGGGTGTCAGCCCAGCTCGGCCCCCATCACAGGACTCCCCATCCACCATATGAAGGGTGTCAGCCCAGCTCGGCCCCCATCACAGGACTCCACATCCACCATATGAAGGGTGTCAGCCCAGCTCGGCCCCCATCACAGGACTCCACATCCACCATATGAAGGGTGTCAGCCCAGCTCGGCCCCCATCACAGGACTCCACATCCACCATATGAAGGGTGTCAGCCCAGCTCGGCCCCCCATCACAGGACTCCACATCCACCATATGAAGGGTGTCAGCCCAGCTCGGCCCCCCATCACAGGACTCCACATCCACCATATGAAGGGTGTCAGCCCAGCTCGGCCCCCATCACAGGACTCCCCATCCACCATATGAAGGGTGTCAGCCCAGCTTGCCCCCATCACAGGACTCCCCATCCACCATATGAAGGGTGTCAGCCCAGCTTGCCCCCATCACAGGACTCCACATCCACCATATGAAGGGTGTCAGCCCAGCTCGGCCCCCATCACAGGACTCCACATCCACCATATGAAGGGTGTCAGCCCAGCTCGGCCCCCATCACAGGACTCCCCATCCACCATATGAAGGGTGTCAGCCCAGCTCGGCCCCCATCACAGGACTCCACATCCACCATATGAAGGGTGTCAGCCCAGCTCAGCCCCCATCACAGGACTTCCCATCCACCATATGAAGGGTGTCAGCCCAGCTCGGCCCCCATCACAGGACTCCACATCCACCATATGAAGGGTGTCAGCCCAGCTCGGCCCCCATCACAGGACTCCACATCCACCATATGAAGGGTGTCAGCCCAGCTCAGCCCCCATCACAGGACTTCCCATCCACCATATGAAGGGTGTCAGCCCAGCTCGGCCCCCCCATCACAGGACTCCACATCCACCATATGAAGGGTGTCAGCCCAGCTCGGCCCCCCATCACAGGACTCCACATCCACCATATGAAGGGTGTCAGCCCAGCTCGGCCCCCCATTGTAGGACTCCCCATCCACCATATGAAGGGTGTCAGCCCAGCTCGGCCCCCATCACAGGACTCCCCATCCACCATATGAAGGGTGTCAGCCCAGCTCGGCCCCCCCATCACAGGACTCCACATCCACCATATGAAGGGTGTCAGCCCAGCTCGGCCCCCCATTGTAGGACTCCCCATCCACCATATGAAGGGTGTCAGCCAGCTCAGCCCACATCACAGGACTCCACATCCACCATATGAAGGGTGTCAGCCCAGCTCGGCCCCCATCACAGGACTCCCCATCCACCATATGAAGGGTGTCAGCCCAGCTCGGCCCCCATCACAGGACTCCCCATCCACCATATGAAGGGTGTCAGCCCAGCTCGGCCCCCCATCACAGGACTCCACATCCACCATATGAAGGGTGTCAGCCCAGCTCGGCCCCCCATCACAGGACTCCACATCCACCATATGAAGGGTGTCAGCCAGCTTGCCCCCATCACAGGACTCCACATCCACCATATGAAGGGTGTCAGCCCAGCTCGGCCCACATCACAGGACTCCACATCCACCATATGAAGGGTGTCAGCCCAGCTCGGCCCCCCATCGCAGGACTCAACATCCACCATATGAAGGGTGTCAGCCCAGCTCGGCCCCCATCACAGGACTCCACATCCACCATATGAAGGGTGTCAGCCCAGCTTGCCCCCATCACAGGACTCCCCATCCACCATATGAAGGGTGTCAGCCCAGCTCGGCCCCCCATCACAGGACTCCACATCCACCATATGAAGGGTGTCAGCCCAGCTCGGCCCCCCATCACAGGACTCCACATCCACCATATGAAGGGTGTCAGCCCAGCTCGGCCCCCCATCACAGGACTCCACATCCACCATATGAAGGGTGTCAGCCCAGCTCGGCCCCCCATCACAGGACTCCACATCCACCATATGAAGGGTGTCAGCCCAGCTCGGCCCCCCATCACAGGACTCCACATCCACCATATGAAGGGTGTCAGCCCAGCTCGGCCCCCATCACAGGACTCCCCATCCACCATATGAAGGGTGTCAGCCCAGCTCGGCCCCCATCACAGGACTCCACATCCACCATATGAAGGGTGTCAGCCCAGCTCGGCCCCCATCACAGGACTCCACATCCACCATATGAAGGGTGTCAGCCCAGCTCAGCCCCCATCACAGGACTTCCCATCCACCATATGAAGGGTGTCAGCCCAGCTCGGCCCCCATCACAGGACTCCACATCCATCATATGAAGGGTGTCAGCCCAGCTCGGCCCCCCATCACAGGACTCCACATCCACCATATGAAGGGTGTCAGCCCAGCTCGGCCCCCCATTGTAGGACTCCCCATCCACCATATGAAGGGTGCAAGCCAAGCTCGGCCCCCCATCACAGGACTCCACATCCACCATATGAAGGGTGTCAGCCCAGCTCGGCCCCCCATTGTAGGACTCCCCATCCACCATATGAAGGGTGTCAGCCCAGCTCGGCCCCCCATTGTAGGACTCCCCATCCACCATATGAAGGGTGCAAGCCAAGCTCGGCCCCCATCACAGGACTCCCCATCCACCATATGAAGAGTGTCAGCCCAGCTCGGCCCCCCATTGTAGGACTCCCCATCCACCATATGAAGGGTGTCAGCCCAGCTCGGCCCCCCATTGTAGGACTCCCCATCCACCATATGAAGGGTGTCAGCCCAGCTCGGCCCCCATCACAGGACTCCACATCCACCATATGAAGAGTGTCAGCCCAGCTCAGCCCCCATCACAGGACTCCACATCCACCATATGAAGGGTGTCAGCCCAGCTCGGCCCCCCATCACAGGACTCCACATCCACCATATGAAGGGTGTCAGCCCAGCTCGGCCCCCCATCACAGGACTCCACATCCACCATATGAAGGGTGTCAGCCCAGCTCGGCCCCCCATCACAGGACTCCCCATCCACCATATGAAGGGTGTCAGCCCAGATCACGGACCGTATCAACCGGAAAGCTAAAATCCGGATGGCTGAACTCCTCAGATCCTCGTACAAATCAGCTTCCTAAATCCATTAAACCAGTACGCTCACAGCTGGGGGAGGGGGGGGGGGTAAACATGGTTGACGTGCTTCGCACTGTACTAGCACTCAACTCATAACCTGTCAGAGTAGCTGAACCCTCCACCTGATATGCACATCCATGTGGCTGCTCGTCTTCTCATCACTCTCCCTTACAGGTCTCATCAGAAGAGTGTAGGGTGCAAAATATCGTATCGATTACAACTATGTGAAAACATCCTCCGAAAAAACCCGACCAATACATGATCCCTTCCCCCGTACTGGGGCAGAATACCTCCTATGATTTATCACCCCTCATAGCGGGTTAGATCCCACTCAAGAGTTCAATCCCCTGGAATCCACCTCTGATGGTGAAATATCCAGGAGACTTCCCCTCTTACATAGACGCCCCACCTTCTCTCCTTGGACAATCACTTTCTCTATGTCCTGTATTTGTAAGGCTGATGGATATCCCCCCCCCCCCGAAAAATCCCTCCCCCTCCATGTGGATCACTGAAATGTTTTGCCACATTTGTGGAATACTTTTTCTCTATGCTGTAATTATGACCATACAGGTGATCCTGGAGGCCTTTTATCATGGAGGCGATCACGGGGTCCTTCTATCCTGAAGGCGATCACGGGGTCCTTCTATCATGGAGGCGATCACGGGGTCCTTCTATCATGGAGGCGATCACGGGGTCCTTCTATCCTGAAGGCGATCACGGGGTCCTTCTATCATGGAGGCGATCACGGGGTCCTTCTATCATAAAGGCGATCACGGGGTCCTTCTATCATAAAGGCGATCACGGGGTCCTATCATGGAGGCGATCACGGGGTCCTTCTATCATAAAGGCGATCACGGGGTCCTTCTATCCTGAAGGCGATCACGGGGTCCTTCTATCATAAAGGCGATCACGGGGTCCTTCTATCATAAAGGCGATCACGGGGTCCCTTCTATCATAAAGGCGATCACGGGGTCCTATCATAAAGGCGATCACAGGGTCCTTCTATCATAAAGGCGATCACGGGGTCCTATCATAAAGGCGATCACGGTGTCCTTCTATCATAAAGGCGATCACGGGGTCCTTCTATCATAAAGGCGATCACGGGGTCCTATCATAAAGGCGATCACAGGGTCCTTCTATCATAAAGGCGATCACGGGGTCCTATCATAAAGGCGATCACGGGGTCCTTCTATCATAAAGGCGATCACGGGGGCCTTTTATCATAAAGGCGATCACGGGGGCCTTTTATCATAAAGGCGATCACGGGGTCCTTCTATCATAAAGGCGATCACGGGGTCCTTCTATCATAAAGGCGATCACGGGGGCCTTTTATCATGGAGGCGATGACGGGGTCCTTCTATCATAAAGGCGATCACGGGGTCCTTCTATCACGAAGGCGATCACGGGGTCCTTCTATCACGAAGGCGATCACGGGGTCCTTCTATCACGAAGGCGATCACGGGGTCCTTCTATCACGAAGGCGATCACGGGGTCCTTCTATCACGAAGGCGATCACGGGGTCCTTCTATCACGAAGGCGATCACGGGGTCCTTCTATCACGAAGGCGATCACGGGGTCCTTCTATCCTGAAGGCGATCACGGGGGTCCTTCTATCACGAAGGCGATCACGGGGTCCTTCTATCACGAAGGCGATCACGGGGTCCTTCTATCACGAAGGCGATCACGGGGTCCTTCTATCACGAAGGCGATCACGGGGTCCTTCTATCACGAAGGCGATCACGGGGTCCTTCTATCACGAAGGCGATCACGGGGTCCTTCTATCACGAAGGCGATCACGGGGTCCTTCTATCACGAAGGCGATCATGGAGATTTCTCATCATCACAAGATGCACTTGCTCCTCTAACCACACGCAGAATCAGACCCCGACCGTTACAACCCTGGCAAACTGACAACACTAGAAATCTCAAGAGACATTGCCGTGCTCTTGACTGTGGCGTAAAACCAAATGCCGGCAGGACTTCACCCTATATAAATTTGCCCTTCTAAATCACAATTCCAACCTCCATGCTGCCAAACAAGCCTACTCTGTCTCTTATTAATACCTTGTCATCCAGTCCCCATCGGCTCTTCTCAACCTTTAACTCTCTGCTTCGTCCCCCTCTACCCACTAACACTCACTGCCCAAGAGATTGCCAATCACTTCAAAGACAAGATCGATGCAATTCCTGAGAACATCTCCACTGTGCGTACATCTTCCCCACCCATCATACCTTGCCTAACACCACATTCCACACTCTTCTCTTTTGAATCGGATACTACTGAAGAGGTTACAAAACTTTTCTCAGATGCCCACCTAACCAATTGTCCCCTTGGATCCTGTTCCCTCACAACTACTACGGTCACCCTCTTCTTCTATCCTATGCTCCCTCACAACTACTACGGTCACCCTCTTCTTCTATCCTACGTTCCCTAACAACTACTACAGTCACCCTCTTCTTCTATCCTACGTTCCCTCACAGCTACTACGGTCACCCTCTTCTTCTATCCTACGCTCCCTCACAACTACTACGGTCACCCTCTTCTTCTATCCTACGTTCCCTCACAACTACTACGGTCACCCTCTTCTTCTATCCTACGTTCCCTCACAACTACTACGGTCACCCTCTTCTTCTATCCTACGCTCCCTCACAACTACTACGGTCACCCTCTTCTTCTATCCTACGTTCCCTCACAACTACTACGGTCACCCTCTTCTTCTATCCTACGTTCCCTCACAACTACTACGGTCACCCTCTTCTTCTATCCTACGTTCCCTCACAACTACTACGGTCACCCTCTTCTTCTATCCTACGTTCCCTCACAGCTACTACGGTCACCCTCTTCTTCTATCCTACGTTCCCTCACAGCTACTACGGTCACCCTCTTCTTCTATCCTACGTTCCCTCACAACTACTACGGTCACCCTCTTCTTCTATCCTACGTTCCCTCACAACTACTACGGTCACCCTCTTCTTCTATCCTACGTTCCCTCACAACTACTACGGTCACCCTCTTCTTCTATCCTACGTTCCCTCACAACTACTACGGTCACCCTCTTCTTCTATCCTATGTTCCCTCACAAGCTACTACGGTCACCCTCTTCTTCTATCCTACGTTCCCTCACAACTACTACGGTCACCCTCTTCTTCTATCCTACGTTCCCTCACAACTACTACGGTCACCCTCTTCTTCTATCCTACGTTCCCTCACAACTACTACGGTCACCCTCTTCTTCTATCCTACGTTCCCTCACAACTACTACGGTCACCCTCTTCTTCTATCCTACGTTCCCTCACAACTACTACGGTCACCCTCTTCTTCTATCCTATGTTCCCTCACAACTACTACGGTCACCCTCTTCTTCTATCCTACGTTCCCTCACAACTACTACGGTCACCCTCTTCTTCTATCCTACGTTCCCTCACAACTACTACGGTCACCCTCTTCTTCTATCCTACGTTCCCTCACAACTACTACGGTCACCCTCTTCTTCTATCCTACGTTCCCTCACAACTACTACGGTCACCCTCTTCTTCTATCCTACATTCCCTCACAACTACTACGGTCACCCTCTTCTTCTATCCTACGTTCCCTCACAACTACTACGGTCACCCTCTTCTTCTATCCTACGTTCCCTCACAACTACTACGGTCACCCTCTTCTTCTATCCTACGTTCCCTCACAACTACTACGGTCACCCTCTTCTTCTATCCTACGTTCCCTCACAACTACTACGGTCACCCTCTTCTTCTATCCTACGTTCCCTCACAACTACTACGGTCACCCTCTTCTTCTATCCTACGTTCCCTCACAACTACTACGGTCACCCTCTTCTTCTATCCTACGTTCCCTCACAACTACTACGGTCACCCTCTTCTTCTATCCTACGTTCCCTCACAACTACTACGGTCACCCTCTTCTTCTATCCTACGTTCCCTCACAACTACTACGGTCACCCTCTTCTTCTATCCTACGTTCCCTCACAACTACTACGGTCACCCTCTTCTTCTATCCTACGTTCCCTCACAGCTACTACGGTCACCCTCTTCTTCTATCCTACGTTCCCTCACAACTACTACGGTCACCCTCTTCTTCTATCCTACGTTCCCTCACAACTACTACGGTCACCCTCTTCTTCTATCCTACGTTCCCTCACAACTACTACGGTCACCCTCTTCTTCTATCCTACGTTCCCTCACAACTACTACGGTCACCCTCTTCTTCTATCCTACGTTCCCTCACAACTACTACGGTCACCCTCTTCTTCTATCCTACGTTCCCTCACAACTACTACGGTCACCCTCTTCTTCTATCCTACGTTCCCTCACAACTACTACGGTCACCCTCTTCTTCTATCCTACGTTCCCTCACAACTACTACGGTCACCCTCTTCTTCTATCCTACGTTCCCTCACAACTACTACGGTCACCCTCTTCTTCTATCCTACGCTCCCTCACAGCTACTACGGTCACCCTCTTCTTCTATCCTACGTTCCCTCACAACTACTACGGTCACCCTCTTCTTCTATCCTACGTTCCCTCACAACTACTACGGTCACCCTCTTCTTCTATCCTACGTTCCCTCACAACTACTACGGTCACCCTCTTCTTCTATCCTACGTTCCCTCACAACTACTACGGTCACCCTCTTCTTCTATCCTACGTTCCCTCACAACTACTACGGTCACCCTCTTCTTCTATCCTACGTTCCCTCACAACTACTACGGTCACCCTCTTCTTCTATCCTACGTTCCCTCACAACTACTACGGTCACCCTCTTCTTCTATCCTACGTTCCCTCACAACTACTACGGTCACCCTCTTCTTCTATCCTACGTTCCCTCACAACTACTACGGTCAC
>JBBDGP010005863.1:0-24386 GCA_037952835.1 Lithobates septentrionalis | reverse complement strand
ACCTCACAGTGTTCAGCTAAACCTACAAGTTAGTGTGGTGCGTCCTGCTCACAGTGTTCAGCTAAACCTACAAGTTAGTGCGGTGCGTCCTGCTCACAGTGTTCAGCTAAAACTACAAGTTAGTGCTGTGCATCCTGCTCATAGTGTTCAGCTAAAACTTCAAGTTAGTGTGGTGCGTCACCTCACAGTGTTCAGCTAAAACCTACAAGTTAGTGCGGTGCATCCTGCTCACAGTGTTCAGCTGAAACTACAAGTTAGTGCTGTGCGTCCTGCTCACAGTGTTCAGCTAAAACTACAAGTTAGTGCGGTGCATCCACCTCACAGTGTTCAGCGAAACCTACAAGTTAGTGGGGTGCGTCCTGCTCACAGTGTTCAGCTGAAACTACAAGTTAGTATGGTGCGTCCTGCTCACAGTGTTCAGCTAAAACCTACAAGTTATGGGGTGCGCCCTGTTCACAGTGTTCAGCTAAAACTACAAGTTAGTGTGGTGCGTCCACCTCACAGTGTTCAGCTAAACCTACAAGTTAGTGTAGTGAGACCTCTGCACAGTGTTCATCTAAAGCTACAAGTTAGTGCAGTGCGTCCTTCTCACAGTGTTCAGCTAAAACTACAAGTTAGTGGGGTGCGTCCTGCTCACAGTGTTCATCTAAAACTACAAGTTAGTGCGGTGCGTCCACCTCACAGTGTTCAGCTAAACCTACAAGTTAGTGTGGTGCGTCCTGCTCACAGTGTTCAGCTAAACCTACAAGTTAGTGCGGTGCGTCCTGCTCACAGTGTTCAGCTAAAACTACAAGTTAGTGCTGTGCATCCTGCTCATAGTGTTCAGCTAAAACTTCAAGTTAGTGTGGAGCGTCCACCTCACAGTGTTCAGCTAAACCTACAAGTTAGTGTATAGAGACCTCTGCACAGTGTTCATCTAAACCTACAAGTTAGTGTGGTGCGTCCTGCTCACAGTGTTCAGCTAAAACTACAAGTTAGTGCTGTGCATCCTGCTCATAGTGTTCAGCTAAATCTACAAGTTAGTGGGGTGCGTCCTGCTCACAGTGTTCAGCTAAAACTACAAGTTAGTGTGGTGCGTCCACCTCACAGTGTTCAGCTAAACCTACAAGTTAGTGTAGTGAGACCTCTGCAAAGTGTTCATCTAAAGCTACAAGTTAGTGCAGTGCGTCCTGCTCACAGTGTTCAGCTAAACCTACAAGTTAGTGTGGTGCGTCCACCTCACAGTGTTCAGCTAAACCTACAAGTTAGTGCGGTGCGTCCTGCTCACAGTGTCCAGCTAAAGCTACAAGTTAGTGCTGTGCATCCTGCTCACAGTGTTCAGCTAAAACTACAAGTTTGTGTGCTGCGTCCACCTCACAGTGTTCAGCTAAACCTACAGTTAGTGTATAGAGACCTCTCCACAGTGTTCATCTAAAGCTACAAGTTAGTGCAGTGCATCCACCTCACAGTGTTCAGCTAAACCCACAAGTTAGTGCGGTGCATCCTACTCACAGTGTTCAGCTAAAAATACAAGTTAGTTCGGTGCGTCCACCTCACAGTGTTCAGCTAAACCTACAAGTTAGTGTAGTGCGTCCACCTCACAGTGTTCAGCTTAACCTACAAGTTAGTGTAGTGAGACCTCTGCACAGTGTTCATCTAAAGCTACAAGTTAGTGCAGTGCGTCCTGCTCACAGTGTTCAGCTAAAACTACAAGTTAGTGTGGTGCGTCCTGCTTACAGTGTTCAGCTAAACCTACAAGTTAGTGTGGTGCATCCTGCTCACAGTGTTCAGCTAAAACTACAAGTTAGTGCTGTGCATCCTGCTCACAGTGTTCAGCTAAAACTACAAGTTAGTGTGGTGCGTCCACCTCACAGTGTTCAGCTAAACCTACAAGTTAGTGCGGTGCGTCCTGCTCACAGTGTTCAGCTAAAACTACAAGCTAGTGCTGTGTGTCCTGCTCACTGTGTTCAGCTAAAACTACAAGTTAGTGGGGTGCGTCCTGCTCACAATGTTCAGCTAAACCTACAAGTTATGGGGTGCATCCTGTTCACAGTGTTCAGCTAAAACTACAAGTTAGTGTGGTGCGTCCACCTCACAGTGTTCAGCTAAACCTACAAGTTAGTGTAGTGAGACCTCTGCACAGTGTTCATCTAAAGCTACAAGTTAGTGCAGTGCGTCCTGCTCACAGTGTTCAGCTAAAACTACAAGTTAGTGGGGTGCGTCCTGCTCACAGTGTTCAGCTATACCTACAAGTTAGTGCGGTGCGTCCACCTCACAGTGTTCAGCTAAACCTACAAGTTAGTGCGGTGCGTCCTGCTTACAGTGTTCAGCTAAAACTACAAGTTAGTGCTGTGCATCCTGCTCACAGTGTTCAGCTAAAACTTCAAGTTAGTGTGGTGCGTCCACCTCACAGTGTTCAGCTAAACCTACAAGTTAATGCGGTGCGTCCTGCTCACAGTGTTCAGCTGAAACTACAAGTTAGTGCTGTGCGTCCTGCTCACAGTGTTCATCTAAAACTACAAGTTAGTGCGGTGTGTCCACCTCACAGTGTTCAGCTAAACCTACAAGTTAGTGTGGTGCGTCCTGCTCACAGTGTTCAGCTAAACCTACAAGTTAGTGTGGTGCGTCCTGCTCACAGTGTTCAGCTAAAACTACAAGTTAGTGCTGTGCATCCTGCTCATAGTGTTCAGCTAAAACTTCAAGTTAGTGTGGTGCGTCCACCTCACAGTGTTCAGCTAAACCTACAAGTTAGTGTGGTTCGTCCTGCTCACAGTGTTCAGCTGAAACTACAAGTTATTGCTGTGCGTCCTGCTCACAGTGTTCAGCTAAAACTACAAGTTAGTGCGGTGCATCCACCTCACAGTGTTCAGCAAAACCTACAAGTTAGTGTGGTGCGTCCTGCTCACAGTGTTCAGCTAAAACTACAAGATAGTGCTATGCATCCTGCTCACAGTGTTCAGCTAAAACTGCAAGTTAGTGGGGTGCGTCCTGCTCACAGTGTTCAGCTAAATCTACAAGTTAGTGGGGTGCGTCCTGCTCACAGTGTTCAGCTAAACCTACAAGTTAGTGCGGTGCGTCCACCTCACAGTGTTCAGCTAAACCTACAAGTTAGTGCGGTGCGTCCTGCTTACAGTGTTCAGCTAAAACTACAAGTTAGTGCAGTGCGTCCTGCTCACAGTGTTCAGCTAAAACTACAAGTTAGTGGGGTGCGTCCTTCTCACAGTGTTCAGCTAAACCTACAAGTTAGTGGGGTGCGTCCTGCTCACAGTGTTCAGCTAAAACTAAAAGTTAGTGCTGTGCGTCCTGCTTACAGTGTTCAGCTAAAACTACAAGTTAGTGCTGTGCGTCCTGCTCACAGTGTTCAGCTAAAACTACAAGTTAGTGGGGGGCGTCCTTCTCACAGTGTTCAGCTAAACCTACAAGTTAGTGGGGTGCGTCCTGCTCACAGTGTTCAGCTAAAACTACAAGTTAGTGCTGTGCGTCCTGCTCACAGTGTTCAGCTAAAACTACAAGTTAGTGGGGTGCGTCCTGCTCACAGTGTTCAGATAAACCTACAAGTTAGTGTATAGAGACCTTTGCACAGTGTTCATCTAAAGCTACAAGTTAGTGCAGTGCGTCCTGCTCAAGCGTTCAGCTAAAACTACAAGTTAGTGTGGTGCGTCCACCTCACAGTGTTCAGCTAAACCCACAAGTTAGTGCGGTGCGTCCTGCTCACAGTGTTCAGCTAAAACTACAAGTTAGTGGTGTGCGTCCTGCTCACAGTGTTCAGCTAATACTACAAGTTAGTTCGGTGCATCCACCTCACAGTGTTCAGCTAAACCTACAAGTTAGTGTAGTGCGTCCACCTCACAGTGTTCAGCTTAACCTACAAGTTAGTGTACTGAGACCTCTATATAGTGTTCATCTAAAGCTACAAGTTAGTGCAGTGCGTCCTGCTCACAGTGTTCAGCTAAAACTACAAGTTAGTGCGGTGCATCCTGCTCACAGTGTTCAGCTAAAACTACAAGTTAGTGCTGTGCATCCTGCTCACAGTGTTCAGCTTAAACTACAAGTTAGTGGGGTGTGTCCTGCTCACAGTGTTCAGCTAAACCTACAAGTTAGTGCAGTGCGTCCTGCTCACAGTGTTCAGCAAAAACTATAAGTTAGTGTGGTGCGTCCTGCTTACAGTGTTCAGCTAAACCTACAAGTTAGTGCGGTGCATCCTGCTCACAGTGTTCAGCTAAAACTACAAGTTAGTGCTGTGCATCCTGCTTACAGTGTTCAGCTAAAACTACAAGTTAGTGCGGTGCGTCCACCTCACAGTGTTCAGCTAAACCTACAAGTTAGTGTGGTGCGTCCTGCTCACAGTGTTCATCTAAAGCTACAAGTTAGTGCAGTGCGTCCTGCTCACAGTGTTCAGCTAAAACTACAAGTTAGTGGGGTGCGTCCTTCTCACAGTGCTCAGCTAAACCTACAAGTTAGTGCGGTGCGTCCACCTCACAGTGTTCAGCTAAACCTACAAGTTAGTGCAGTGCGTCCTGCTTACAGTGTTCAGCTAAAACTACAAGTTAGTGCTGTACGTCCTGCTCACAGTGTTCAGTTAAAACTACAAGTTAGTGGGGTGCGTCCTGCTCACAGTGTTCAGCTAAACCTACAAGTTAGTGGGGTGCGTCCTGCTCACAGTGTTCAGCTAAAACTACAAGTTAGTGTTGTGCGTCCTGCTTACAGTGTTCAGCTAAAACTACAAGTTAGTGGGGTGCGTCCTGCTCACAGTGTTCAGCTAAAACTACAAGTTAGTGGGGTGCGTCCTGCTCACAGTGTTCAGCTAAACCTACAAGTTAGTGGGGTGCATCCTGCTCACAGTGTTCAGCTAAAACTACAAGTTAGTGCTGTTCGTCCTGCTCACTGTGTTCAGCTAAAACTACAAGTTAGTGCAGTGCGTCCTGCTCACAGTGTTCAGCTAAAACTACATGTTAGTGGGGTGCATCCTGCTCACAGTGTTCAGCTAAACCTACAAGTTAGTGCGGTGCGTCCACCTCACAGTGTTCAGCTAAACCTACAAGTTAGTGCTATGCGTCCTGCTCACAGTGTTCAGCTAAGCCTACAAGTTAGTGCTATGCGTCCTGCGCACAGTGTTCAGCTAAAACTACAAATTAGTGGGGTGCGTCCACCTCACAGTGTTCAGCTAAACCTACAAGTTAGTGTGGTGCGTCCTGCTCACAGTGTTCAGCAAAAACGACAAGTTAGTGCTGTGCGTCCTGCTCACAGTGTTCAGCTAAAACTACAAGTTAGTGGGGTGCGTCCTGCTCACAGTGTTCAGCTAAACCTACAAGTTAGTGTGGTGCGTCCTGCTCACAGTGTTCAGCAAAAACGACAAGTTAGTGCTGTGCGTCCTGCTCACAGTGTTCAGCTAAAACTACAAGTTAGTGGGGTGCATCCTGTTCACAGTGTTCAGCTAAACCTACAAGTTAGTGTAGTGAGACCTCTGCACAGTGTTCATCTAAAGCTACAAGTTAGTGCAGTGCGTCCTGATCACAGTGTTCAGCTAAAACTACAAGTTAGTGCTATGCGTCCTGCGCACAGTGTTCAGCTAAAACTACAAGTTAGTGGGGTGCGTCTTGCTCACAGTGTTAAGCTAAAACTACAAGTTAGTGGGGTGCGTCCACCTCACAGTGTTCAGCTAAACCTACAAGTTAGTGCGGTGCATCCTGCTCACAGTGTTCAGCTAAAACTACAAGTTAGTGGGGTGCGTCCTGCTCACAGTGTTCAGCTAAACCTACAAGTTAGTGGGGTGTGTCCTGCTCACAGTGTTCAGCTAAAACTACAAGTTAGTGCTGTGCGTTCTGCTCACAGTGTTCAGCTAAAACTACAAGTTAGTGGGGTGCGTCCTGCTCACAGTGTTCAGCTAAACCTACAAGTTAGTGGGGTGCGTCCTGCTCACAGTGTTCAGCTAAAACTACAAGTTAGTGCTATGCGTCCTGCGCACAGTGTTCAGCTAAAACTACAAGTTAGTGGGGTGCGTCTTGCTCACAGTGTTAAGCTAAAACTACAAGTTAGTGGGGTGCGTCCACCTCACAGTGTTCAGCTAAACCTACAAGTTAGTGCGGTGCATCCTGCTCACAGTGTTCAGCTAAAACTACAAGTTAGTGCTGTGCGTCCTGCTCACAGTGTTCAGCTAAAACTACAAGTCAGTGGGGTGCGTCCTGCTCACAGTGTTCAGCTAAAACTACAAGTTAGTGGGGTGCGTCCTGCTCACAGTGTTCAGCTAAACCTACAAGTTAGTGAGGTGCGTCCTGCTCACAGTGTTCAGCTAAAACTACAAGTTTGTGTGGTGTGTCCACCTCACAGTGTTCAGCTAAACCTACAAGTTAGTGTAGTAAGACCTCTGCACAGTGTTCATCTAAAGCTAAAAGCTAGTGCAGTGGGTCCTGCTCACAGTGTTCAGCTAAAACTACAAGTTAGTGGGGTGCATCCTGCTCACAGTGTTCAGCTAAACCTACAAGTAAGTGCGGTGCGTCCTGCTCACAGTGTTCAGCTAAAACTACAAGTTAAAGGGGTGCATCCTGCTCACAGTGTTCAGCTAAACCTACAAGTTAGTGGGGTGCATCCTGCTCACAGTGTTCAGCTAAAACTACAAGTTAGTGGGGTGCGTCCTGCTCACAGTGTTCAGCTAAAACTACAAGTTAGTAGGGTGCGTCCTGCTCACAGTGTTCAGCTAAACCTACAAGTTAGTGGGGTGCGTCCTGCTCACAGTGTTCAGCTAAAACTACAAGTTAGTGCTGTGCGTCCTGCTCACAGTGTTCAGCTAAAACTACAAGTTAGTGGGGTGCGCCCTGCTCACAGTGTTCAGCTAAACCTACAAGTTAGTGGGGTGCGTTCTGCTCACAGTGTTCAGCTAAAACTACAAGTTAGTGTGGTGCATCCACCTCACAGTGTTCAGCTAAACCTACAAGTTAGTGTGGTGCGTCCTGCTCACAGTGTTCAGCAAAAACGACAAGTTAGTGCTGTGCGTCCAGCTCACAGTGTTCAGCTAAAACTACAAGTTAGTGGGGTGCATCCTGCTCACAGTGTTCAGCTAAACCTACAAGTTAGTGGGGTGCGTCCTGCTCACAGTGTTCAGCTAAAACTACAAGTTAGTGGGGTGCGTCCTGCTCACAGTGTTCAGCTAAAACTACAAGTTAAAGGGGTGCATCCTGCTCACAGTGTTCAGCTAAACCTACAAGTTAGTGGGGTGCGTCCTGCTCACAGTGTTCAGCTAAAACTACAAGTTTGTGCTGTGCGTCCTGCTCACAGTGTTCAGCTAAAACTTCAAGTTAGTGGGGTGCGTCCTGCTCACAGTGTTCAGCTAAAACTACAAGTTAGTGGGGTGCGTCCACCTCACAGTGTTCAGCTAAACCTACAAGTTAGTGCGGTGCGTCCTGCTTACAGTGTTCAGCTAAAACTACAAGTTAGTGCTGTGCGTCCTGCTCACAGTGTTCAGCTAAAACTACAAGTTAGTGGGGTGCGTCCTGCTCACAGTGTTCAGCTAAACCTACAAGTTAGTGGGGTGTGTCCTGCTCACAGTGTTCAGCTAAAACTACAAGTTAGTGCTGTGCGTCCTGCTCACAGTGTTTAGCTAAAACTACAAGTTAGTGGGGTGCGTCCTGCTCACAGTGTTCAGCTAAACCTACAAGTTAGTGGGGTGCGTCCTGCTCACAGTGTTCAGCTAAAACTACAAGTTAGTGCTGTGCGTCCTGCTCACAGTGTTCAGCTAAAACTACAAGTTAGTGGGGTGCGTCCTGCTCACAGTGTTCAGCTAAACCTAAAAGTTAGTGTAGTGAGACCTCTGCACAGTGTTCATCTAAAGCTACAAGTTAGTGCAGTGCATCCTGCTCACAGTGTTCAGCTAAAACTACAAGTTAGTGGGGTGCGTCCTGCTCACAGTGTTCAGCTAAACCTACAAGTTAGTGCGGTGCGTCCACCTCACAGTGTTCAGCTAAACCTACAAGTTAGTGCGGTGCGTCCTGCTTACAGTGTTCATCTAAAACTACAAGTTAGTGCAGTGCGTCCTGCTCACAGTGTTCAGCTTAAACTACAAGTTAGTGGGGTGCGTCCTGCTCACAGTGTTCAGCTAAACCTACAAGTTAGTGGGGTGCGTCCTGCTCACAGTGTTCAGCTAAAACTACAAGTTAGTGCTGTGCGTCATGCTTACAGTGTTCAGCTAAAACTACAAGTTAGTGCTGTGCGTCCTGCTCACAGTGTTCAGCTAAAACTACAAGTTAGTGGGGTGCGTCCTGCTCACAGTGTTCAGCTAAACCTACAAGTTAGTGGGGTGCCTCCTGCTCACAGTGTTCAGCTAAAACTACAAGTTAGTGCTGTGCGTCCTGCTCACAGTGTTCAGCTAAAACTACAAGTTAGTGGGGTGCGTCCTGCTCACAGTGTTCAGCTAAAACTACAAGTTTGTGGTGTGCGTCCTGCTCACAGTGTTCAGCTAATACTACAAGTTAGTTTGGTGCGTCCACCTCACAGTGTTCAGTTAAACCTACAAGTTAGTGTAGTGCGTCCACCTCACAGTGTTCAGCTTAACCTACAAGTTAGTGTAGTGAGACCTCTGTACATTGTTCATCTAAAGCTACAAGTTGGTGCAGTGCGTCCTGCTCACAGTGTTCAGCTAAAACTACAAGTTAGTGGGGTGCGTCCTGCTCACAGTGTTCAGCTAAACCTACAAGTTAGTGGGGTGCGTCCTGCTCACAGTGTTCAGCTAAAACTACAAGTTAGTGCTGTGCGTCCTGCTTACAGTGTTCAGCTAAAACTACAAGTTAGTGCTGTGCGTCCTGCTCACAGTGTTCAGCTAAAACTACAAGTTAGTGGGGTGCGTCCTTCTCACAGTGTTCAGCTAAAACTACAAGTTAGTGCTGTGCGTCCTGCTCACAGTGTTCAGCAAAAACTACAAGTTAGTGCTGTGCGTCCTGTTCACAGTGTTCAGCTAAACCTACAAGTTAGTGCGGTGCATCCACCTCACAGTGTTCAGCTAAACCTACAAGTTAGTGCGGTGCGTCCTGCTTACAGTGTTCAGCTAAAACTACAAGTTAGTGCAGTGCGTCCTGCTCACAGTGTTCAGCTAAAACTACAAGTTAGTGGGGTGCGTCCTGCTCACAGTGTTCAGCTAAACCTACAAGTTAGTGGGGTGCGTCCTGCTCACAGTGTTCAGCTAAAACTACAAGTTAGTGCTGTGCGTCCTGCTTACAGTGTTCAGCTAAAACTACAAGTTAGTGCTGTGCATCCTGCTCACAGTGTTCAGCTAAAACTACAAGTTAGTGGGGTGCGTCCTGCTCACAGTGTTCAGCTAAACCTACAAGTTAGTGCGGTGTGTCCACCTCACAGTGTTCAGCTAAACCTACAAGTTAGTGCGGTGCATCCTGCTTACAGTGTTCAGCTAAAACTACAAGTTAGTGCAGTGCGTCCTGCTCACAGTGTTCAGCTAAAACTACAAGTTAGTGCTGTGCATCCTGCTCACAGAGTTCAGCTAAAACTACAAGTTAGTGCGATGCGTCCACCTCACAGTGTTCAGCTAAACCTACAAGTTAGTGCGGTGGGTCCTGCTCACAGTGTTCAGCTAAAACTACAAGTTAGTGTGGTGCGTCCACCTCACAGTGTTCAGCTAAACCTACAAGTTAGTGTAGTGAGACCTCTGCACAGTGTTCATCTAAAGCTACAAGTTAGTGCAGTGCGTCCTGCTCACAGTGTTCAGCTAAAACTACAAGTTAGTGGGGTGCATCCTGCTCACAGTGTTCAGCTAAAACTACAAGTTAGTGCGGTGCGTCCACCTCACAGTGTTCAGCTAAACCTACAAGTTAGTGCAGTGCGTCCTGCTTACAGTGTTCAGCTAAAACTACAAGTTAGTGCAGTGCATCCTGCTCACAGTGTTCAGCTAAAACTACAAGTTAGTGGGGTGCGTCCTGCTCACAGTGTTCAGCTAAACCTACAAGTTAGTGGGGTGCGTCCTGCTCACAGTGTTCAGCTAAAACTACAAGTTAGTGCTGTGCGTCCTGCTCACAGTGTTCAGCTAAAACTACAAGTTAGTGCTGTGCATCCTGCTCACAGAGTTCAGCTAAAACTACAAGTTAGTGCGGTGCATCCACCTCACAGTGTTCAGCTAAACCTACAAGTTAGTGCGGTGGGTCCTGCTCACAGTGTTCAGCTAAAACTACAAGTTAGTGTGGTGCGTCCACCTCACAGTGTTCAGCTAAACCTACAAGTTAGTGTAGTGAGACCTCTGCACAGTGTTCATCTAAAGCTACAAGTTAGTGCAGTGCGTCCTGCTCACAGTGTTCAGCTAAAACTACAAGTTAGTGGGGTGCGTCCTGCTCACAGTGTTCAGCTAAAACTACAAGTTAGTGCGGTGCGTCCACCTCACAGTGTTCAGCTAAACCTACAAGTTAGTGCAGTGCGTCCTGCTTACAGTGTTCAGCTAAAACTACAAGTTAGTGCAGTGCATCCTGCTCACAGTGTTCAGCTAAAACTACAAGTTAGTGGGGTGCGTCCTGCTCACAGTGTTCAGCTAAACCTACAAGTTAGTGGGGTGCATCCTGCTCACAGTGTTCAGCTAAAACTACAAGTTAGTGCTGTGCGTCCTGCTTACAGTGTTCAGCTAAAACTACAAGTTAGTGCTGTGCATCCTGCTCACAGTGTTCAGCTAAAACTACAAGTTAGTGGGGTGCGTCCTGCTCACAGTGTTCAGCTAAAACTACAAGTTAGTGCTGTGCGTCCTGCTTACAGTGTTCAGCTAAAACTACAAGTTAGTGCTGTGCGTCCTGCTCACAGTGTTCAGCTAAAACTACAAGTTAGTGGGGTGCGTCCTGCTCACAGTGTTCAGCTAAACCTACAAGTTAGTGGGGTGCGTCCTGCTCACAGTGTTCAGATAAAACTACAAGTTAGTGCTGTGCGTCCTGCTCACAGTGTTCAGCTAAAACTACAAGTTAGTGGGGTGCGTCCTGCTCACAGTGTTCAGCTAAAACTACAAGTTAGTGGTGTGCGTCCTGCTCACAGTGTTCAGCTAATACTACAAGTTAGTTCGGTGCGTCCACCTCACAGTGTTCATCTAAAGCTACAAGTTAGTGCAGTGCGTCCACCTCACAGTGTTCAGCTTAACCTACAAGTTAGTGTAGTGAGACATCTGCACAGTGTTCATCTAAAGCTACAAGTTAGTGCAGTGCGTCCTGCTCACAGTGTTCAGCTAAAACTATAAGTTAGTGTGGTCAGTCCTGCTTACAGTGTTCAGCTAAACCTACAAGTTAGTGTGGTGCATCCTGCTCACAGTGTTCAGCTAAAACTACAAGTTAGTGTTGTGCATCCTGCTCACAGTGATCAGCTAAAACTACAAGTTAGTGTGGTGCGTCCACCTCACAGTGTTCAGCTAAACCTACAAGTTAGTGCGGTGCGTCCTGCTCACAGTGTTCAGCTAAAACTACAAGTTAGTGCTGTGCGTCCTGCTCACAGTGTTCAGCTAAAACTAAAAGTTAGTGGGGTGCGTCCTGCTCACAGTGTTCAGCTAAACCTACAAGTTATGGGGTGCATCCTGTTCACAGTGTTCAGCTAAAACTACAAGTTAGTGTGGTGCGTACACCTCACAGTGTTCAGCTAAACCTACAAGTTAGTGTAGTGAGACCTCTGCACAGTGTTCATCTAAAGCTACAAGTTAGTGCAGTGCGTCCTGCTCACAGTGTTCAGCTAAAACTACAAGTTAGTGGGGTGCGTCCTGCTCACAGTGTTCAGCTAAACCTACAAGTTAGTGTGGTGCGTCCACCTCACAGTGTTCAGCTAAACCTACAAGTTAGTGCGGTGCGTCCTGCTTACAGTGTTCAGCTAAAACTACAAGTTAGTGCAGTGCGTCATGCTCACAGTGTTCAGCTACAACTACAAGTTAGTGGGGTGCGTCCTGCTCACAGTGTTCAGCTAAAACTAAAAGTTAGTGCTGTGCGTCCTGCTTACAGTGTTCAGCTAAAACTACAAGTTAGTGGGGTGCGTACTGCTCACAGTGTTCAGCTAAACCTACAAGTTAGTGTATAGAGACCTCTGCACAGTGTTCATCTAAAGCTACAAGTTAGTGCAGTGCGTCCTGCTCAAGCGTTCAGCTAAAACTACAAGTTAGTGTGGTGCGTCCACCTCACAGTGTTCAGCTAAACCCACAAGTTAGTGCGGTGCATCCTGCTAACAGTGTTCAGCTAAAACTACAAGTTAGTGGTGTGCGTCCTGCTCACAGTGTTCAGCTAATACTACAAGTTAGTTCGGTGCATCCACCTCACAGTGTTCAGCTAAACCTACAAGTTAGTGTAGTGCGTCCACCTCACAGTGTTCAGCTTAACCTACAAGTTAGTGTACTGAGACCTCTGCATAGTGTTCATCTAAAGCTACAAGTTAGTGCAGTGCGTCCTGCTCACTAGGGATGAGCCGAACACCCCCCGGTTCGGTTCGCACCAGAACCCGCGAACGGACCGCAAGTTCGCACGAACATTAGAACCCCATTGACGTCTATGGGACTCGAACGTGCGAAATCAAAAGTGCTCATTTTAAAGGCTAATTTGCATGGTATTGTCCTAAAAAGGGTGTGGGGACCCGGGTCCTACCCCAGGGGACATGTATCAATGCAAAAAAAACTTTTAAAAACGGCCGTTTTTTCGGGAGCAGTGATTTTAATGATGCTTAAAGTAAAAAAAAAAAAGTGAAATATTCCTTTAAATATCGTACCTGGGGGGTGTCTATAGTATGCCTGTAAAGTGACGCGTGTTTCCCATGTTTAGAACAGTCCCTGCACCAAATGTCATTTTTAAAGGAAAAAATCTCATTTAAAACTGCTTGCGGGTTTAATGTCATGTCGGGTCCTGCCAATATGGATGAAAATCAGTGAGACAAACGGCATGGGTACCCCCCAGTCCATTACCAGGCCCTTTGGGTCTTGTATGGATATTAAGGGGAACCCCGCACCCAAATTAAAATAAGGAAAGGTCCCTATATACTCTGAACAGCAGTATACAGGCGGTGCAAACAAGACAGGGACTGTAGGTTTGTTGTTAAGTAGAATCTGTTTGTAATTTTGAACATTTTTAACGTGTTTAGCTCCAGCCAAAAAATCTTTTCTAAGCTTTTTGGAAAACATAGGGAAGGGTTATCACCCCTGTGACATTTGTTTTGCGTCTTTCCTCCTCTTCAGAAGATTTCACCTCACTTTTTTGTCCCAATGAAAAATGTTTTTTGAAAATTTGGGTTTTTTTGTGGAACAAGGATTGGAAAGCATCAGTGGAAAGGAGAAATTGTTTTCCCATATTAACTCTTACATGAGAGAATTTCCCTTCCTAGGGGTAGATTTCATCTCACTTCCTGTTGTCTCCTTCCGTTTGCAAGTAGGAGTCGTTTGTAAGTTAGATGTTTGAAAGTAGGGTCCTGCCCTATATACTCAGCAGAAATTTGGGCCTTAGGTGTTGCTGTGGCCAAAACACTGTAAGCCCTCACAGGGCCCTGCTGTGAAATATTAGATCAAGAATTGTAATTACATGCCCCTGTTGAACAGGAGCTGAAAAATTAGGCCTTAGGCACTGGTGCTGGTGCCACAACACTGCAACCCCTCACAGACACTCTAGTTGGAACGCAGGAACGAGCCCTGCTGCAAAGTATTGCATCAAAAATTGTAATTACACGCCCCTGTTAGACAGGGGCAGAAAAATTGGGCCTTAGGCACTGGTGCTGGTGCCACAACATTGCAACCCCTCACAGACACTCTAGTTGGAATGCAGGAACGAGCCGTGCTGCAAAGTATTACATCAAAAATTGTAATTACACGCCCCTGTTATACAGGGGCTGAAAAATTGTGCCTTAGGCACTGGTGGTGGCGCCCAGAACCAAAAATGTTCTTACAAGCTATCAGCGTGATGATTGAGGAGGAAGAGGATAATTACTCAGGGATAGTCACTCAGCATCAGCATAGGCAGTCTTTGAAGGGATCTGAAAAAAATTATTCAGTTACATCAGCATCAGGTGCTTGGTAGCTGGTGGTGATCCAAGACTGATTCATTTTTATGAAGGTCAGCCGATCGACCGAGTCAGTGGACAGACGCACCCTGTGATCGGTTACCACGCCTCCAGCAGCACTGAATGTGCGTTCCGAAAGAACGCTGGATGCAGGACAGGCCAGTAGCTCAATTGCATACTGTGCAAGCTCTGGCCAGTGATCCATCCTCAAGACCCAGTAACCCAGAGGATTTTCGGTGGGAAAGGTGTCCAAGTCTGATCTTGCCCCTAGGTATTCCTGCACCATGTAAAACAGACGCTGGCGATGGTTGCTGGAACCGATCATACCTTGGGGCTGCGGACCGAAAAATTGTCTGAACGCATCGGTCAGACGGCCACCTTCTCCACCGCTCCTTCTTTGACTGACCGAAGCCTCAGCAACACGTTGTCCAGAAACAGGAGTTTGTAACCTCCCAGTCTCTGGGAACGCGTTGCACAGACCTTTCTGCAAGGCCTCCCGAAGATGTTTCATCCTCTGCTCCCTCTGCGATGGCAAGATAAGGTCCGCAACCTTACCCTTGTAACGTGGATCAAGGAGGGTTGCCAGCCAGTATTGGTCCTTCTCCTTGATACCACGAATACGAGGATCCTTACGCAGGCTTTGCAGGATCAGGGAGGCCATGCAGCGTAGGTTTGCTGAGGCATTCGGTCCGGAGTCCTCTGGGTCACTAAGGACAACAACGTCCGCAGCCACCTCCTCCCAGCCACGTACAAGTCCATGTGTTCCTTGGGACTGATCCCTTAAAGACTGCTGATGCTGAGTGCCAGGCTCCACCTCCATACTGACACAATCTTCCTCCTCCTCCTCCTCCTCCTCCTCGTCCTCTTCCTGTGTGATCGGCGGGCACGCAGGAACACTGTCTGGATAAAGGGGGCCTTGAGAGCTAAGGAAGTCCTCCTCTTCCTGCCTCTGTTCTGCCTCAAGTGCCCTGTCCATTATTCCACGCAGCGTGTGCTCCAACAGGTGGACAAGGGGGACAGTGTCACTGATGCATGCACTGTCAGTGCTCACCATCCTCGTGGCCTCCTCGAATGGTGACAGGACAGTGCATGCATCCCTGATCATGGCCCACTGGCGTGGGGAAAAAAAACCAAGGTCCCCTGACCCTGTCCTGGTGCCATAGTCGCACAGGTACTCATTTATGGCCCTCTGCTGCGTGTGCAGCCGCTGCAGCATGGCCAATGTCGAGTTCCACCTGGTGGGCATGTCACAGATTAGGCGGTTCTTGGGCAGGTTAAACTCCTTTTGGAGGTCCGTCAGCCGAGCACTGGCATTATATGACCGGCGGAAATGCACACAGACTTTCCTGGCCTGCCTCAGGACATCCTGTAAGCCCGGGTACCTGCCCAAGAACCGCTGCACCACCAAGTTAAGGACGTGAGCCAAACAGGGCACATGGGTCAGTTGTCCCTGTCGGAGGGCAGAGAGGAGGTTGGTGCCATTGTCGCAAACCACCATTCCTGCCTTAAGTTGGCGTGGCGTCAACCACCTCTGAACCTGCCCCTGCAGAGCTGACAGAACCTCTGCCCCAGTGTGGCTCCTGTCCCCCAAGCACACCAGCTCAAGCACCGCATGGCATCTTTTGGCCTGCGTACTTGCGTAGCCCCTTGAACGCCTACGGAGCACCGCTGGTTCCGAGGAAGAGGCCATGGAGGAAGAAGAAGAGGAGGGGGTGGAGGAGAGAGGTGTGTCACAATCAGCATTTTGGAGGCGTGGTGGCGGAACAACCTCCAACACTACTGCACCTTGTCCTGCATCCTTCCCAGCTGCCAGCAGAGTCACCCAATGCGCCGTGAAACTTAAGTAACGTCCCTGTCCATGCCTGCTGGACCATGAGTCAGCGGTAATATGCACCTTACCGCTGACCGCCCTGTCCAGCGAGGCATGGACATTGCCTTCCACATGCCGGTAGAGAGCTGGAATCGCCTTCCGTGAGAAAAAGTGGCGTTTGGGTACCTGCCACTGAGGAACCGCACATTCCACAAACTCACGGAAGGGGGCAGAGTCTACCAACTGAAAAGGCAGCAGTTGAAGTGCTAGCAATTTTGCCAAGCTAGCATTCAACCGCTGGGCATGTGGATGGCTGGGAGCAAACTTCTTTCGGCGGTGCAGCAGCTGGGGCAGGGAAATTTGCCTGGTACAATCTGGCGTCGGTGTACCAAAAGCAGATTGCCCACAAGTACTTGGCTGTGACACACCTAATTCTACACCTTCATTCCTCTCACTGCAGGTCTCAGAGAGGACTGAAGGTCTAGTGGGGTTGGAAATCTCAGCTGATGAGGAGCAAGGAGAGATCCTCTTTGTTCTTTGGTGTGGGTCTTTTAGATATGCTTGCCAACGAACTGCATGGCAGGTCAACATATGTCTGGTCAAGCATGTGGTACCCAAGCGGGAGATGTTTTGGCCACGCGAGATACGCTTGAGACATATGTTGCAAATAGCAGCGGTGCGATCTGATGCACTCGTCTCAAAAAAGGCCCACACCAAAGAACTTTTTGAATAACGCGCAGAGACTGCAGCGCCCTGCACATGTGGAGCTTTGGGGTGTGATGCAGTCAATGTGCTGCCCTTAGGCTGGCCCCTGGAGGGCATCCTGCCTCGTTGGTGATGTGCCGCCTCCTCCTCCTCCTCCTCCTCTCTCCTATCAGGCACCCACGTTGAGTCAGTGACCTCATCATCCCCTCCCTCCTCATCACTGGAGCAAACCTGGCAGTATGCTGCAGCAGGGGGAGCATGACTGCCAGATTGCTGTCCTTCTTGGGCACCCCCTCTGTCCGTGCTCATGTTACTGCCTTCATCGAGCTCAGTATCATCATCAGAGCCTTCCAAACGCTGGGCATCCTCCTGGAGCATGTACCCAACACTGTGGTCAAACAGTTCGAGGGAATCCTCATGAGGACATGGTGGAGCTAGGGAAGGAGTCACTGATGACATTGAGCTGAGGGAAGAGGCCGCTGCTTTGCCAGACAAAGCACCCTGGGCATGGGTGAGAGAGGATGAGGAGGATGAGGACGGCTTGGTCATCCACTCGACCAAGTTTTCCGCATGTTGCGGCTCAACACGGCCAGCTGCCGAAAAAAAGGCCAAGCGTGTCCCATGGCCACGTGCTGATGAGGATGCACCGTCTCCACGACCAGCACTAGACACAGAGCCTGCTTGCCCTCTCTTATTGGCTTGTGACTGTCTGCCTCTCCTTCTTGGCCTTCCAGACATACTAATGGCCTGTAGCTGCACTAAGCTGGGATAGAACACCTGTAATTTTCTTCAGGTAGCTTTATATACTGTAACCAGACAAGCCTGCCTGTCAGTAGGAAGATAACAGGAACGGATCTAGCTGAACACTGTGAGCAGGACGCACTGACTGCACTAAATGTAAATAGCAGGAACGGATCTAGCTGAACACTGTGAGCAGGACGCACTGACTGCACTAAATGTAAATAGCAGGAACGGATCTAGCTGAACACTGTGAGCAGGACGCACTGCACTAAATGTAAATAGCAGGAACGGATCTAGCTGAACACTGTGAGCAGGACGCACTGCACTAAATGTAAATAGCAGGAACGGATCTAGCTGAACACTGTGAGCAGGACGCACTGCACTAAATGTAAATAGCAGGAACGGATCTAGCTGAACACTGTGAGCAGGACGCACTGACTGCACTAAATGTAAATAGCAGGAACAGATCTAGCTGAACACTGTGAGCAGGATGCACTGCACTAAATGTAAATAGCAGGAACGGATCTAGCTGAACACTGTGAGCAGGACGCACTGACTGCACTAAATGTAAATAGCAGGAACGGATCTAGCTGAACACTGTGAGCAGGACGCACTGACTGCACTAAATGTAAATAGCAGGAATGGATCTAGCTGAACACTGTGAGCAGGACGCACTGCACTAAATGTAAATAGCAGGAACGGATCTAGCTGAACACTGTGAGCAGGACGCACTGCACTAAATGTAAATAGCAGGAACGGATCTAGCTGAACACTGTGAGCAGGACGCACTGACTGCACTAAATGTAAATAGCAGGAACGGATCTAGTTGAACACTGTGAGCAGGACGCACTGACTGCACTAAATGTAAATAGCAGGAACGGATCTAGCTGAACACTGTGAGCAGGACGCACTGCACTAAATGTAAATAGCAGGAACGGATCTAGCTGAACACTGTGAGCAGGACGCACTGCACTAAATGTAAATAGCAGGAACGGATCTAGCTGAACACTGTGAGCAGGACGCACTGCACTAAATGTAAATAGCAGGAACGGATCTAGCTGAACACTGTGAGCAGGACGCACTGACTGCACTAAATGTAAATAGCAGGAACGGATCTAGCTGAACACTGTGAGCAGGACGCACTGCACTAAATGTAAATAGCAGGAACGGATCTAGCTGAACACTGTGAGCAGGACGCACTGCACTAAATGTAAATAGCAGGAACGGATCTAGCTGAACACTGTGAGCAGGACGCACTGCACTAAATGTAAATAGCAGGAACGGATCTAGCTGAACACTGTGAGCAGGACGCACTGCACTAAATGTAAATAGCAGGAACGGATCTAGCTGAACACTGTGAGCAGGACGCACTGACTGCACTAAATGTAAATAGCAGGAACAGATCTAGCTGAACACTGTGAGCAGGACGCACTGCACTAAATGTAAATAGCAGGAACGGATCTAGCTGAACACTGTGAGCAGGACGCACTGACTGCACTAAATGTAAATAGCAGGAACGGATCTAGCTGAACACTGTGAGCAGGACGCACTGCACTAAATGTAAATAGCAGGAACGGATCTAGCTGAACACTGTGAGCAGGACGCACTGCACTAAATGTAAATAGCAGGAACGGATCTAGCTGAACACTGTGAGCAGGACGCACTGACTGCACTAAATGTAAATAGCAGGAATGGATCTAGCTGAACACTGTGAGCAGGACGCACTGCACTAAATGTAAATAGCAGGAACGGATCTAGCTGAACACTGTGAGCAGGACGCACTGCACTAAATGTAAATAGCAGGAACGGATCTAGCTGAACACTGTGAGCAGGACGCACTGACTGCACTAAATGTAAATAGCAGGAACGGATCTAGCTGAACACTGTGAGCAGGACGCACTGACTGCACTAAATGTAAATAGCAGGAACGGATCTAGCTGAACACTGTGAGCAGGACGCACTGCACTAAATGTAAATAGCAGGAACGGATCTAGCTGAACACTGTGAGCAGGACGCACTGCACTAAATGTAAATAGCAGGAACGGATCTAGCTGAACACTGTGAGCAGGACGCACTGCACTAAATGTAAATAGCAGGAACGGATCTAGCTGAACACTGTGAGCAGGACGCACTGACTGCACTAAATGTAAATAGCAGGAACGGATCTAGCTGAACACTGTGAGCAGGACGCACTGCACTAAATGTAAATAGCAGGAACGGATCTAGCTGAACACTGTGAGCAGGACGCACTGACTGCACTAAATGTAAATAGCAGGAACGGATCTAGCTGAACACTGTGAGCAGGACGCACTGCACTAAATGTAAATAGCAGGAACGGATCTAGCTGAACACTGTGAGCAGGACGCGCTGCACTAAATGTAAATAGCAGGAACGGATCTAGCTGAACACTGTGAGCAGGACGCACTGCACTAAATGTAAATAGCAGGAACGGATCTAGCTGAACACTGTGAGCAGGACGCACTGACTGCACTAAATGTAAACAGCAGGAACAGATCTAGCTGAACACTGTGAGCAGGACGCACTGCACTAAATGTAAATAGCAGGAACGGATCTAGCTGAACACTGTGAGCAGGACGCACTGACTGCACTAAATGTAAATAGCAGGAACGGATCTAGCTGAACACTGTGAGCAGGACGCACTGCACTAAATGTAAATAGCAGGAACGGATCTAGCTGAACACTGTGAGCAGGACGCACTGCACTAAATGTAAATAGCAGGAACGGATCTAGCTGAACACTGTGAGCAGGACGCACTGCACTAAATGTAAATAGCAGGAACGGATCTAGCTGAACACTGTGAGCAGGACGCACTGACTGCACTAAATGTAAATAGCAGGAACAGATCTAGCTGAACACTGTGAGCAGGACGCACTGCACTAAATGTAAATAGCAGGAATGGATCTAGCTGAACACTGTGAGCAGGACGCACTGACTGCACTAAATGTAAATAGCAGGAACGGATCTAGCTGAACACTGTGAGCAGGACGCACTGCACTAAATGTAATAGCAGGAACGGATCTAGCTGAACACTGTGAGCAGGACGCACTGCACTAAATGTAAATAGCAGGAACGGATCTAGCTGAACACTGTGAGCAGGACGCACTGCACTAAATGTAAATAGCAGGAACGGATCTAGCTGAACACTGTGAGCAGGACGCACTGACTGCACTAAATGTAAATAGCAGGAACAGATCTAGCTGAACACTGTGAGCAGGACGCACTGCACTAAATGTAAATAGCAGGAACGGATCTAGCTGAACACTGTGAGCAGGACGCACTGACTGCACTAAATGTAAATAGCAGGAACGGATCTAGCTGAACACTGTGAGCAGGACGCACTGCACTAAATGTAAATAGCAGGAACGGATCTAGCTGAACACTGTGAGCAGGACGCACTGCACTAAATGTAAATAGCAGGAACGGATCTAGCTGAACACTGTGAGCAGGACGCACTGACTGCACTAAATGTAAATAGCAGGAATGGATCTAGCTGAACACTGTGAGCAGGACGCACTGCACTAAATGTAAATAGCAGGAACGGATCTAGCTGAACACTGTGAGCAGGACGCACTGCACTAAATGTAAATAGCAGGAACGGATCTAGCTGAACACTGTGAGCAGGACGCACTGACTGCACTAAATGTAAATAGCAGGAACGGATCTAGCTGAACACTGTGAGCAGGACGCACTGACTGCACTAAATGTAAATAGCAGGAACGGATCTAGCTGAACACTGTGAGCAGGACGCACTGCACTAAATGTAAATAGCAGGAACGGATCTAGCTGAACACTGTGAGCAGGACGCACTGCACTAAATGTAAATAGCAGGAACGGATCTAGCTGAACACTGTGAGCAGGACGCACTGCACTAAATGTAAATAGCAGGAACGGATCTAGCTGAACACTGTGAGCAGGACGCACTGACTGCACTAAATGTAAATAGCAGGAACGGATCTAGCTGAACACTGTGAGCAGGACGCACTGCACTAAATGTAAATAGCAGGAACGGATCTAGCTGAACACTGTGAGCAGGACGCACTGCACTAAATGTAAATAGCAGGAATGGATCTAGCTGAACACTGTGAGCAGGACGCACTGCACTAAATGTAAATAGCAGGAACGGATCTAGCTGAACACTGTGAGCAGGACGCACTGACTGCACTAAATGTAAATAGCAGGAATGGATCTAGCTGAACACTGTGAGCAGGACGCACTGCACTAAATGTAAATAGCAGGAACGGATCTAGCTGAACACTGTGAGAAGGACGCACTGCACTAAATGTAAATAGCAGGAACGGATCTAGCTGAACACTGTGAGCAGGACGCACTGACTGCACTAAATGTAAATAGCAGGAACGGATCTAGCTGAACACTGTGAGCAGGACGCACTGACTGCACTAAATGTAAATAGCAGGAACAGATCTAGCTGAACACTGTGAGCAGGACGCACTGCACTAAATGTAAAGAGCAGGAACGGATCTAGCTGAACACTGTGAGCAGGACGCACTGCACTAAATGTAAAGAGCAGGAACAGATCTAGCTGAACACTGTGAGCAGGACGCACTGCACTAAATGTAAAGAGCAGGAACAGATCTAGCCTAATCTAGCTCTCAAATCAAATGACACTGTCTGTCTCTCTCTCTATCAGCACACCGGAACACACTACACAGGGCCGCCGTGCAGGCGGCCTTATATAGTGTGGGGCGTGTACTAAATCCCCTGAGCCATAATTGGCCAAAGCCACCCTGGCTTTGGCCAATTACAGCTCTCTCTACTGAAGGCGCTGTGATTGGCCAAGCATGCGGGTCATAGTGCATGCTTGGCCAATCATCAGCCAGCAATGCACTGCGATGCCGCAGTGAATTATGGGCCGTGACGCGCCACACGAATTTGGCGCGAACGGCCCATAACGTTCGCAATTCGACGGACGGTCGAACAGCCGATGTTCGTGTCGAACATGGGTTCGACTCGAACACGAAGCTCATCCCTACTGCTCACAGTGTTCAGCTAAAACTGCAAGTTAGTGTGGTGCGTCCTGCTTACAGTGTTCAGCTAAACCTACAAGTTAGTGCGGTGCATCCTGCTCACAGTGTTCAGCTAAAACTACAAGTTAGTGCTGTGCATCCTGCTCACAGTGTTCAGCTAAAATTACAAGTTAGTGCGGTGCGTCCACCTCACAGTGTTCAGCTAAACCTACAAGTTAGTGCGGTGCGTCCTGCTCACAGTGTTCAGCTAAAACTACAAGTTAGTGCTGTGCGTCCTGTTCACAGTGTTCAGCTAAAACTACAAGTTAGTGTGGTGCGTCCACCTCACATTGTTCAGCTAAACCTACAAGTTAGTGTAGTGAGACCTCTGCACAGTGTTCATCTAAAGCTACAAGTTAGTGCAGTGCATCCTGCTCACAGTGTTCAGCTAAAACTACAAGTTAGTGGGGTGCGTCCTGCTCACAGTGTTCAGCTAAACCTACAAGTTAGTGCGGTGCGTCCACCTCACAGTGTTCAGCTAAACCTACAAGTTAGTGCGGTGCGTCCTGCTTACAGTGTTCATCTAAAACTACAAGTTAGTGCAGTGCGTCCTGCTCACAGTGTTCAGCTTAAACTACAATTTAGTGGGGTGCGTCCTGCTCACAGTGTTCAGCTAAACCTACAAGTTAGTGGGGTGCGTCCTGCTCACAGTGTTCAGCTAAAACTACAAGTTAGTGCTGTGCGTCATGCTTACAGTGTTCAGCTAAAACTACAAGTTAGTGCTGTGCGTCCTGCTCACAGTGTTCAGCTAAAACTACAAGTTAGTGGGGTGCGTCCTGCTCACAGTGTTCAGCTAAACCTACAAGTTAGTGGGGTGCCTCCTGCTCACAGTGTTCAGCTAAAACTACAAGTTAGTGCTGTGCGTCCTGCTCACAGTGTTCAGCTAAAACTACAAGTTAGTGGGGTGCGTCCTGCTCACAGTGTTCAGCTAAAACTACAAGTTTGTGGTGTGCGTCCTGCTCACAGTGTTCAGCTAATACTACAAGTTAGTTTGGTGCGTCCACCTCACAGTGTTCAGCTAAACCTACAAGTTAGTGTAGTGCATCCACCTCACAGTGTTCAGCTTAACCTACAAGTTAGTGTAGTGAGACCTCTGTACATTGTTCATCTAAAGCTACAAGTTGGTGCAGTGCGTCCTGCTCACAGTGTTCAGCTAAAACTACAAGTTAGTGGGGTGCGTCCTGCTCACAGTGTTCAGCTAAACCTACAAGTTAGTGGGGTGCGTCCTGCTCACAGTGTTCAGCTAAAACTACAAGTTAGTGATGTGCGTCCTGCTTACAGTGTTCAGCTAAAACTACAAGTTAGTGCTGTGCGTCCTGCTCACAGTGTTCAGCTAAAACTACAAGTTAGTGGGGTGCGTCCTTCTCACAGTGTTCAGCTAAACCTACAAGTTAGTGGGGTGCGTCCTTCTCACAGTGTTCAGCTAAAACTACAAGTTAGTGCTGTGCGTCCTGCTCACAGTGTTCAGCAAAAACTACAAGTTAGTGCTGTGCGTCCTGTTCACAGTGTTCAGCTAAAACTACAAGTTAGTGGGGTGCGTCCACCTCACAGTGTTCAGCTAAACCTACAAGTTAGTGTAGTGAGACCTCTGCAAAGTGTTCAGCTAAAACTACAAGTTAGTGCTGTGCGTCCTGCTTACAGTGTTCAGCTAAAACTACAAGTTAGTGTGGTGCGTCCTGCTTACAGTGTTCAGCTAAACCTACAAGTTAGTGTGGTGCATCCTGCTCACAGTGTTCAGCTAAAACTACAAGTTAGTGCTGTGCATCCTGCTCACAGTGTTCAGCTAAAACTACAAGTTAGTGCGGTGCGTCCACCTCACAGTGTTCAGCTAAACCTACAAGTTAGTGCGGTGCGTCCTGCTCACAGTGTTCAGCTAAAACTACAAGTTAGTGCTGTGCGTCCTGCTCACAGTGTTCAGCTAAACCTACAAGTTAGTGTAGTGAGACCTCTGCACAGTGTTCATCTAAAGCTACAAGTTAGTGCAGTGCGTCCTGCTCACAGTGTTCAGCTAAAACTACAAGTTAGTGGGGTGCGTCCTGCTCCCAGTGTTCAGCTAAACCTACAAGTTAGTGCGGTGCGTCCACCTCACAGTGTTCAGCTAAACCTACAAGTTAGTGCGGTGT